>CBVK0100184829.1:0-18329 GCA_900067695.1 Picea abies
CCCTGATGATTTTAACGGCTCCGTTGGCCACTCTAAGGTATCCTAAGGAAGCCAAAGAGAAAAGTTGATCTGAGCTAAGTGACCTAACTAAACTAATAAAGCAAAACTAACTATAATAAAGGAAACTAGAAACTAATAAAACAAAGAAAGAAACTAACTTCACTAATCTAACTATGAATTACTAACTATTATATATACAAGATACTAACTATGATTATAATAACTCAAATCAACTATCTAATTATCAAGTTAATTACAGTTTATTCACAAATATACATTGCATACAATCTACAGATTTGNNATACATTGCATACAATCTACAGATTTGAATAAAACCTGTGAAACTAATTTGCTTGCTGTCCCAAGACAACGAAAATAACTCTTTTTTGATTTTATGATTTATGAATAAGAAAGTAAACTGATTGAAATTAAACAATCTAACATAATATACTGAAATTAAACGATCTAATATAAATCTAATAAACTTGCATCTATATTAAACTACTTAATGAAAACAGTAAACTACACTCTAATTAACCTGGAAACGCTCCAAGTCTGCCCCGTGTATGATTGCTTCTAAGTTGTTCAGAGGCCAAAATCTTCTCGAAAACGATCAGCTATGATGCTTCTTGAAATATGTTACAGGACAAACAAGACATAAAAGAAAATCATAACAATTTTCTGATTATAAATTACTGCAAAAGGGAAACTTATTATGTAGCAACTCTATATATTACAGTTCGATTTATGAAGAAGACAAAGCTATGATTCACAAATGGAACTAACAACTGTTATGTCTTTTATCTATTTGGAAAAAACAAGATATAGATGACAGTAATAATATTATATCACTTGAATTTGATTTAGATAGCAAAGTAATACTAAACCATGAACAAAATGATATACAAGACATGGAACAAAGTGTTGATATATTGAAAAGCAAAAGCTATGACAAGACACCAGTTCTGCTCCAGTCTGAATCAGAATTCTATATCCTTGTTCTTCCCCAACTGAGGATGATCATTATTACAAAAACTATAGGTTTATATAGGTTTCTCACAAGGTAAAACATCCTTGTGAATAATAGCAAATAGTTTTACACAATCTGGGAATAATCCCAAAATCCCTTAAACTAAGTAACTAAAAATGCAGATGAAATTCTTAAGATATCCTCCAGCTGCTCCTCATATCTATTGCCAATTCGAAATTGCCTGCAATAGACACAAAAACCAAGTTAGAAAAATATTTTATTAAGAAAACAATAAAATTTTGACTCCACAGACTCAGCTACATAATCATCTGATTCTGTAGCTAGTCAAAAATAGCCAACATGATCAAATCTCAATCAAATAAAATAAAATCGAATTATCTTCTAATAATCCTCAAAACGAGTTTCTAATAGTCCAAGTGAAATTATCATTTAAATCAAATCAAAATAAACTTAATTGAAACAGAGTAAGAGAAAGCATTGTGTCCTTAGTTACCATAAAATATGGTCGAACTTTGCCAGGTCGAAATTGGACATTGAATCAAGTTCGAATGAGATACGATATAATTGTAACCAAATAAGATAATAATCATATCAAATCAGATCTGCCACAACCTAACTATAACCGATATGATTTGCACACCAAACATACGTTACAGCTGTAGCAAGATAGACATCATTTCAATCAATAACAACGATAGAAAGGCTGTAGAGATTCATCACGATATTCATTCTATTTTGATCAAATAATTGAAAGCTGTTACGATGTACAGTTAAACGATACATGTGTAATAGTCTTGACCAAAATCATCATATACTTCAATTTCTAGGTATGACATAATCAAAATCGAACAGTATTTGCATAACTATATCCTGGACAACAATCAAATAAGATTGGATTTAAGACAATTATAGACGAGTTTTTGTTCTGGGCATGTCGTTTTGTTTTACCAATATATTTGTGACTAAAAATACACTGTTATTCCATTTCACATAGAACAGGGTCAATTTGCCTTTCAAATCGACTAAGGTTATTGTTATGATTTTCATCAATTCTCCATATAAAACAAAACCCGTGTTTTAAACAAAATCCAAATCATATATAGGTTGGTCCAATCCACATGCAAGTAACAGATAACCACTATAGGTGTGTCGTAACCAATTCGACTTACCATATATATTATGTTTCAAAACGTTAAAATGTAAAACAGTTTGCTCATAATAGACACAACAGAGCCTTCAATCGTAACTAAATTAAATCAAACAAATCTAGCATATGATTACTAAAATCAAAACGAAATCCAACTCAAACTGATTCACCAAAACAAACAATATACAACGGTGCATGTTCATGTAACCGAGCAAGTCAATAATGCACACAGAGTTAACGAATGTGCCATATAAATGAACGAGGGTTATACCAGCTAGACTGCTGAGATTATGCGAGTTTCGAATTGACAATAGCTGTGGCAGACTCGACATTCTTGAACAGGATTGAACCAGTGGTTCGTTGCTTTTTGTTGAAGGGTTTCACCTTCGCCTCATGACCATTGAGCTTATCCAACTGATTATCTAAATCATGGACTCTGGTTTGCAGCATCGACACATCGGTGTAATATCTCTCCAACCACAACTCACACTAATCGCACGGGGTGGCATGGTTTTTCGATGATTCACTGAGGGTTCCGTGAGGTAGTCCAATGCTAGGAAACTTAGGATTATCCCTGAGACAAGGTGGAAAATTCTTGACAAAATCATACCAGGTTTGTCACATAAACCCTCTGAGTAAGGATACTCGTCAGCGAGAAATCATTCGATTTCTGAATCAGAGTCTTTGCTGACCACGATAGGCTCAGATTTGGCAGGGGATTTAGGCCTATTCCTCGCCATGCGAGAGATTAAGCGAGATTTTTTCTTGCCTTTCTCATTAGCATTAGCTTTAGCTTTAGGCCGGTTGACTGTAGGCTTAGCAATTTCGACCTGTTTGGTGACAGACATGGGCAGACTGGTAGGGGGATCAGGTAGAGGTTTGGGTAGCAAAACACTGTAGGGTACAGGGGCAGGCTTACTCTCGGTCACCATAGGCTTATCAACCTGTGGTGGGTTGGACTCTTGAAAACCATTACGAACGAGAAAATCGCCCCAACAGTCTTGACGTAACCCCAACTCGTATACCATACACATTTTAATCAAACCCACATAAAAGAGGCTGGTATCGGCCTGGCTGCGTTTGTAACGCTTGGCCATCTTGAACAAACTTCTATGTAGATAGTGGGGTATGCTAAGTTTGAAACCCATAAAAACCATCAATAAACGAAGGTGAAACAGAAAAAAAAACCCGTACCTGCCTTCACAAGTAATAAATTGCTTGATTACCATTAGGAGATCATACCAGCGAGGTTTTAACAATTTCATAGGCAGGCCCCTGTCACAGGAGTTTACCACTCGAGACTGAAATAATAATGTCCAAGGGACATTATCCACCTTGTAGCTTTTCGACCATTTTTGTCCTATGACAGGCAGACTAGTCACTGAGCTGAGAAACTGTTCGCTGATTTCAAGTTGCACATCACCTACTTTGGCTCGACAGCCATTGAATGATAACGTGAATTGCCGAGCCACAACAAGGTTATACCCATCAAATTTCCTTATAAACTGGAGCCATCCATACTTTTCCAGGTCGCCATAAGCACCATCAAACATCAGCAGTGCTTGGCACCTGTTGGGCTCGGCCCTCACAACCAGAGCCATAACTTCCGAGCAAGGTAGGGTTTGAATCAGAATGATACACAGGGTCGAAAATGGTCATGGGAAAGAGATGCAATACTCAAAGAGGCAGGGATTAATGGTATGCGTGCGAAGGTGGTGGGACTACCACCGCCATGCAAAGAATTAATGGCATAGTACCAACCCTGTTCTATCAATCATAACCACATTCAACATAATCTGACCAACCCAAATCGTAAACGGTGGACAATCATATTAATATGCCAATGTATGATTCGAAACTATAGTCGTTCAAGCCAATAAAACAATGCATGAAGCAAAGATTCAAACTATAAAATTGAAATCCGAAAGATTAATCAATGTGCCATTGCAAACCTAGACTAGTGCCATTGCATATTAAATCAAACTCATAATATTAACAAAAAGCTTTGTCGCATAGTCGAATGTTTCAAAGTTTATTAGAACAATTTCAATAAAAGTCTCATATAATCAACAAGTCAAGAGCTCATAGCAATAAGCACATAAAATCCAAAATCAGTTATAACCCTTATAGGACCAAATGTAATCAATAAGTTTTCATGCTTAAAGGCTTATAAATCGACTTGCGCAATCAAAATGAAATGGCCATAGTTTGAAAGAACCTTTGCAGTCATATGATACACCAATAGTAAAGTGTCTTTCGGAGAATAAATAAAAGACTACGACAGTCCAAATAATGATAGATGGGTTTTCACACTTTCAGTTGTGAAAACTGAATCGAAATCAAATTGTAATTGTCGCAAAAAATAAAATGAAATTCTGGTTGCAAGATGCGATGATGATTTGTCGTTAGAAGACAACTTGGGTGTAGGCATCTTTTAGGGTAATTTAAAAAAAAATTGAATTGGCTGCCAACAGCAGGTCGTCAATGTAACTTTTCCGCCTGCTCTATCTTAGCCCCTTCTTACTTTGTTCCTACGATGTTGGATTTCATCACCAACTAGTGTGTTCATTGTGAGAAGGTTTTCTTTGCTTGCTTGTTTACTATATTTTTAGTGTGTGTTGTTTGTTTTCCTTAGAGGACTCTAGATTGGATTATTGTTTTTAATGGTGTCAGTTCTCGAAATGATCAATGAAGGAACCTCTACTCCAGGGGAACCTTTTGTTTTCCCTTCTTATGGAATCATTGGTCCTCCTCACATCACTACTTTGAGCCTTCCATGTCTCATAATTGGATTACCGATATGGTTGTTTTCTACTCAGGTAATCCCGAACGCAGTTAGTGCTTCAGTCACAAGAACTTCCCCCCAAGAACATCAAACTCATGTTGATCCTTCACCTTCTTCGCTTGCAATGTCACCTTCCGTTTCATCTTCTTGGCGAGTGAAAGTTCTAAAGCTAGTAACCCAGTGAGTAAGAAGAAGAAGAAAAGAAAGATTAAGAAGCAGAAATATAAGCGAGGGTCAAAAACTCCAACCACTATCAAATATGTTGGAAAACAACCAGTTACTGTTAGTGGTGCTGGGAGTGTTGATGATTTCAAGATCACCCAAACAACCCATAAGCCCAAGTACCCTTGCAGGCTTTGTAAGGGTAGCCATCTTATTAAGGAATGCCCTGGTCTATCTAAGGTTATAGAAGCATGGTCTACACATCCTCACCAACCTATGTCGTTAGCCTCTGAACAACATGTTGATGATTTCCCGTCGACTAGTCACAATTTAGTTGGGAAGAAGAAAAGTAGAGCCAAGTTCCTGTGTATGTTATGCAAAGGGAGTCATCTAAGTCATCTTTTCCCTCATATGGACAAAGCCTCAAAATTACTGGAAGACATGACTGTTTCACTGCCTCAACTTCCAGCTGCATACCATAAGCTTTCTCTCAACCCTCCAATAGTTTATGGAATGATCACTCTGGTCCCTTCACCAGTCAATCCGGTTGATCATGTCGTCAATCTGGTCACATCCTTAGTTTAACCAGTTGACAAAGTGGTTGATTTGATACCATCCACGGTCAACCCCACTCTTCTGTTAGAGAGTGAAACCCAAGCGGTCGATCCATTTCCCCCTGTCGATCCCATTCTCCCCCTGGAGAATGAAACCCATGTGGTCAATCTGATCTCTCCATCAGTTGATCCTACTCTCTCGCTAGAGAGTAAACCCAATACTGCCCATGTTTTTCTCTTTGATACAGACTCTGTCGTGTCAGGGGCTATTCCTCCTTCTCCTGTGGAACCCCCTCCAAGTTATGAGGCCATCCATTTTGATTGGGGTGTGCTAACTGGACCTCGTCTTCCCTCTCACATTCCTTTCCAGATTATAGTACAGGTTTGTGGTTGAGACGTTCCTCAGACACTGATAGATGAAGGTTTGTCTGTTAGTATTTTATCCTCTATTGCTTGGCAAGCTTTGGGTTGTCCTCCACTTGCACTGGTTACACATAATCTATTAGCTTTTAACAGAAGAACCAGTCAACCTTTAGGGACCGTTTCTCAGTTTCATGTAACTTTGGGAGGGAAAAACATCTTTTTTGACATCATGGTAGTCCAAGACCCCTTGGATTTTTCTTTACTTCTTGGGCGAGATTATGTCTATGGCATGAAAGATATTGTGTCCACTATTTTTCATGTGATATCTTTCCCTCAGGATGGAGGAATTGTGACTGTTGATGAACTTTCATTCATTGACCCTGCCTAGATTGGCTCCCTGAATGGTTCTTATATGCAGATGGTATCACCCCCACCATAGGTCAATTATGTGGAATTTTCGCCCATGGCTTCAAATTCTGATGACTTAGATTCAGTAGTTGACATGGTGATATCTTCGATAGGGTTGTTAGAGCCGTATCTCTTTACTCCTGTCATGACCCTCGACATGGTGTCCTTCCAGAGTGTGTTTCTTCCGTCAAATGAAGACCTATTGGAAGCCATGACCGAGTTTTTTCCCTTGAAATGGTCTCCTTCTGGAGCATTGTCCTCTTGGAATCCATGATCAAGAAGACTTCAAGGATAGTTTTTGCATCTCTGAGGCAACCTCATTAAAAAATGAAACATAGGTCTTTGAGCATGGTTTTTTGATTTCAAGCTCGTTAAAAAATGAAACCACGTGAGGATAGTTTTTGCGTCTCTGTAGAAACCTCGCTAAAAAATGAAACAGAGGTTACGAGCATAGTTCTTGTTTCTGTGCCAAGCTCGTTAAAAAATGAAATTGTTTTTCCCCCTCTCTATTTGAGTCAAGTCCTTCGTCTAGTATTTGAAGCTTCATTTCATTCTCCTTTGTAGTTGGATGAAACGAAGCTTGGGGGGAATTTACCTCAGCCTCTGGAATTCATGCTGAAGTTGAGCTGCTAGCTTCTTAAGTTGGGGGCTAAGTACCAACCATCCCTGTGTTATGCGTTGGGAAGTCACAAGCATAGTTTTCTATGGTTCAAGCTTGTGTAAAAATGAAACCACTTACCTGAAGCATAATTTCCTCTGGTTCAAGCTTGTGTAAAAATGAGACCAGGTCCAAGCATAGTTTTGTTTAGTTTTTAAGCTTGTGTAACAATTAAAATCTATTCCAAGCATAGTTTTGTTTTGTTTTAAAGCCTGAGTATAAATGAAAACAATCCCAAGCTTAGTCTTTGTTCTTTCTCATGCTCGTAAATACATGAGAATAAGTTATCGATCTTAGTCTTTGTTCTTTCTCATGCTCATAAATAAGTGAGAATGTAACCGAGTATACTGTTATCACTTTTTTGGACTCGTAAAGGTTATACAAAAAATGAACCCCCCGGAGTTCCCTTTAAGCTCTTTCCAGACTCTCTAAACATGAAAAGATTGCCGAGCGACCTTGTTCTTTTCACGCTCGTTAAAGTATTTGAAGAAAATTTCTGTTGAGCGATAGTTTATCTCTTTTTCGATCTCATCAGACTAATTTACTAAAAAGGAACTGGGAGATTTCTCTTTAAGTGATTTTTCAGACTCTATAATCATGAAAATCCCACAAGTTTTCTTTCTTTGGACTTGTAAAACAAACATCAAAATGCCCATACGGGACCGAACCACTCCTTCCTAGGGTTTGTTAAACATACTTCGAGGGACTCATTTGAAGGATGAGCTTACATTACAAGCATATGTCATCCTCCTCAAGCTTGTGTAAAAATAAAGAGGTACTCACCATAAATGGTGGGGGGAAATTTTGGAAAGAAATGTATCTAAACCTGTATTCTTTGGAAGAGTCACTTTTGAACATGACACCCTTTCACTCGCCTTGTGTCTAGGTTGGAAAATCCACTTGTCTCCTGATCATACTCCTATAAAGATTACAAATTGGTCTATGATCCTTGCTGTTGAGTCAGTATTTCCAAGACAGTTGTCGTGTCGTCAATATGTTCAAAGATAAATTCAACCCAGAAAGACTTCTATTGCATCAACCATTTTTGTAGTCTTTAAGCCTTCTATTGTGTCGTGCATCCTTGAGTCAGTCCTAAATCACTTGTTACTCTAATCTACATCAAATCTTGTTACTTGTTTCGGGTCATTGAGGGGGGATACATTAAGGCCCTCCTATGACGAGTCTTTTCTTGTCGACTTTAACTCATTATCTAGGAATCGGACTTAGAAACTAATTGGTAGCTTGGAACTTGCATGCCTCAATGGTAGGTCTCCTCACTTTCAATAGTGGGTTTTCATTATTGACCCCTGATCGGGAGATTCCACCGAGTGTTCGACTTCAGCTCATTAATTCACATTCGTTGGATTGTACTAGTGTACCTTGGGAGTCATTGACATCAATGATGATTTCCCTTGCACTTGTTAATGGTATACACTAATGACCATTAATCAAGTGGTTTCTACCATGTTCGACTTCAACACATGTATTCGCATGGTTAGATTCGTACTATAGAGTGATAGAGATGAAGACCCTGGATATTTTTCTGATAGATCCAAGTTGTGTTGGAGTATATTCAGTGTACTATTGCATAGATCCACATTGTATGTCTGGTGCCTATGTTCAAATTTGAGTCTTTAACACAGATCCACAGTGTATTTTTGGTGGCTATGTTCATATTTGAGTCATATTGGCATGGATCCACAGTGTATGTTTGGTGGCCATGACCTGTCTTACTTGACATGGATCTTCACATGTCGGTATTTATTCTTTGATTCATTTGTATTTTGAGTATGGGAATGACTACCTCAGTGATGATATCTTATTGTACTGTATTTCCTTGTTTGTTGATAGGTTTCCGACCGACTGTTTCTTGTTCCCTACACACACTCGACAAAGTATTTCAGCTATCACTCTGTTCTAACTTCATACTTTGAGGGGCTCTCTGTTACACATTATTTTCATCGTCCCTATGACCGTTAATGATGTAAACCTATCTGTTACCTTCAGAGGGGTCAGTGGCCTGATTTCCTGAAGAGAGAAGGGAGAATAACTTTTCTTGAGAAAAGAAGTTGCATTTTCCTGTGTAAAAACCTTATAAAAAAGGAATTTCGTAGGCTTCCTATGTATTAGGGTGCTAGAATGCCTGATTCTCGTAGGCTGCATCATAGCTAGGGTGTGAACTGTTCACAGGTTGCACTATAAGCACGGTGCGAGAATGCTTACATGTGGGAAAAATGAGTATTTTCTTGAATCTTTTAGAAGGAGAAACTTCCATGGTGAGGTGGCATCCAAATGGTTTGGATCTTACTAACTTTCATGATATAGTGGGATCATTCTAACCCCCTCACCTTATCCTCTTCAACTTATAAAAGGAGAGGAGTTCTCATGGAGAAAGTTAGCTTTTGGTTAGATTTTTGAGCTTGGATTGAGCTTAGCTTTAGTTGGCTTGGAATTATTAGCTTGGTTGGAGTGGCTTTGAGATTTGATTTGTCAAGATAGATTGTGAGTAGCTATCATACCCATGGTCTCAGAATCCTTGGAGCAAGAAGTGTGTGGGGAACGAAGAACAGTTGGAAGGTACCTTACGACATCAAGGCCATGGTTGTAATCTCTCTTTCACATTTAATATGATACAGTAATATGATTCTTTCTTATAAAGCTTGTTGTGTTTTATTGTATGATTCCTTGATCACATACATAGGTTTATATTGAGTTTATGCTATTACTATCACTTTGGTTGGTTGCATTATTTTGCAGGATCATCATTGTATGAGGATTGGAACAGAGCTAGGATGGAGATGGTGAGAGGAAGTGACATTTAAATGGTATGTCACCCATCCCTCTTTGGTTAGTAAATTCAATATCTAAAATTTAAGGAAAGCATCATGTTCTAGTGTGTTTTGTTCTAGATCTAGGTGGATCTAGGGAGATCAATTAGTGTCCACACCTACCGATTGGTCTGATAACACCAACCTTAACGTCACTAGTTTACAGGGCATCACCAACATGTCTAGCAGGGGCTAATGACGTGGAGGACCACACTTCTAAGACCTTGGGAAGACCAGGGAAATCCCTCAGAAATTGGTCACCCTTATAAAGCCTGCAAGGTAATTTGGGTTTCATATTCTTTGTTTTAATATTGTTGAACTCATCAACACTCCCAGTACGATTTATAGTAGTGCGTTTCTTGGATCCAACATCTGATATGGTTGGAGGCTTGGTCCTTTTTGAGTTCTTCTTCTTCTTCTCTTTCCGTTTCTTCTTTTTCTTATCAAATTGGCTACTTGCTTTAGTGATTTCCCTAGGAGAATAAGGAGAAAGGGAAGGAGACATGGTGGGTGAAGAAGGAGAAAGGTCAACATGAGGTTGATGTGTGGGTGGTATGATTACATATGAATCACCTACATTCGAGATCATTGGAGTGGAAAACAACCATATCGGTAACACAATTGTGAGACATGCAATTCTGCTACTTCAAATGGAAGCTAGTTTCACTATCCAAAAGAAAGAATGAATTTATATTTTTTGTTTGATTATGATGTATATATAAATTAAATGCAAAACCTTTAATGCTCCACTACTTTCAATCAGGAGAAAGAGTCCTATGCAGATGCAAAAGACACGAAGCGAAAGGGCTACAAACAAAGCATGCACTCAAGGAAGTGAGGTACGAAAGAAAAAAAGTATAAACTTGTTATAAAAACAAAGAAAACCATCAAGGATTATACATCCAATCAAGCATTAAAGTAACACAAATAAAATGCATATAAGAATCCATGAAAAGATAGGGAGAAAGAGAAATCACTCAAAACTGTCCTGACAAAAAGCAGTCGGAAAAGGAAATTTCACATTTCTGAAAAAGGTTTCAAGATCCAATCAATACAAGAGGGATTTATAAGAATCAAATACCATCAAAAAACATTCCAAACAACTTCACAAACCAACCACAGACTTTAGGCAAAGATCTCTACAAAAAAGGCTACAAAAGACTAAGCAGAAGAAGGCAAAAACTCTCAAAAAAGAGACTGGCACTCCACCCGAAGGGTGCACAGAGTGTTGAAATTATCCCTAAGAAACTCTAGGGGAGCACTGGTTCTCTAGCATGGTCTACAAAGGGGCGTTGATCCACCCAAAAATTCAAAAAAATAATAAAAAAAAATGAAGAAAAACTCACCCAAAAAGCATAAAAATTGGTGAAATTGCTAGTGAAGGTAGGAGAAGTCTAATGGATGATGAACAACCAATAAAAGTGATATGAAAAATGGTAAAAGGGAAGGTAAAACCCAAGGAAGTAAAAATATGAGTCCTTCCCCAGTGGAGTCACTAATTTCTGTTACAGAGAAATCCCCCTGCAGACAAGTGGATTTCCTCTTAGGAACTCAACTATTAAGACCAACACAGAAAGGTGCTAACATTGGTCACTGACATACTTTTAAACCTAGCTAATTCAATCAAACATCAAAAAGTTACATACATCTTCTTCATTTTCTCTATTTGATTGACTTAGCTACATTTAAAAGGATGTCAGTAACCAACGCTAGCACCTTTTTGTCTTCGTCTTAGGAGTCTAGAGCCCAAGAGGGAATCCACTTGTATGTAGAGGGATTTCTCTGTAACAGAAATTGAGTTGGTTGGATTTGTATTTGAGGTCAAGGATCGATATTAGGAAGGATCCACAACTGATGGAGAAAGGGGGATTTATCCCTGATTTTCCTCAACAACCCAATTTTTTTTGAAAAAGGCTAGTGCTCCCCCAAAAGGATGCACAGAGCATTGCAAAGCTCCCCCAGAGAAGGACAGGGAGTTCTAACACTCTCTGACAATGGTTAGGGGAGAGATACTCTCCAAAATCCATTTTTGAGTGGTTTATTCCATGGTAAAGGTTTTGTACTCTTAATCAAATGTTTTCTCCTTCTTAAACTAGTCTTTGAAGGTGTCTTAAGTGTCCCTATGATGTCATTAGAGACACAACATAGGCAAGATGGAAGTATGATGTTTGCAACACTTGTGTCCAAAATGCGACACTTGCGACACTAGTCATGATGACAATAACTCATCACAAAGTGAGTAATATGTATGTGTAACATATGGCAATGTGATTTTCACTTTGGTAATATACTTCCAACATGAAGGTCCATGGTGGTATTCCAACTAAAGGGGAACTCTATTCTATGGTGGAAGAAGCTCGTTTCATAATTGAACATGGTCGTCGAAGACATGTCATGAGAACTGTTTGAGGAACGGTTATGGAAGAGGTATTTGCGAGAGGAATTCAATGAGCATCAACTCAACGAGTTCAATTCCTTGCAACAAGGTGGTCGTACATTGCTTGAGTGTAAGGCCCATTTTATGGAGTTGTTTCAGTATGATTCACACCTGAATACCAAGAAACGTAAGGTCAAAAGGTTCCTATTTGGCCTTAATGTCATCATTCATGCAAAGGTTAGGATTTTAATGCCTCAAACCTTGCATGATGTTGTCCAGAAAGCCCTCATAGAAGACGAGGAGATTATCAACGAGGGTCAGAGCATGACTCTAGTGATAATAGTGGGGAAGGTCTCAGCTGGTGCATAGCAACATTAGACACCAGCTAGACATTCACCAAGATATCATGGCTTCCTGAGAGGATCCACTTTCACTACACCTCAATGACGAGTGCCTTAGCATTGGAATCCTTATCGAGGACCTCAACACCATCACCAGCATCGACCCTGGCAACAAAAATTTAGGCATGTTCATCAGAACAAACCAGGGTTCCAGGCTGGAGGGTTGCCAGCTTCTACTTCGGGTACCAATATTACTGGACCATACAAAGGGTGTTGGACATGTGGGGAGCCATGTTACCAATGTGGCTGCCTAGTGGAGAGGAACAAAGCATTTGGATCAACCAGACCCATTACCATGGGAGATTTGGGAAAGGCCCATCAGATTCATGCAGCAGTGAATAACTGTTAGACAGAGCACCAATCGACTGTTCTTGAGGCGTCAAGTACCATTGCTGAAAAAACCGTTAGTATTTTGATATATCTAGGTGGTACCGAGAGTTTTATTTATGGTGCAGCACTAAAAATAATTAAGGTAAAGGAATTCAAATAGAAGGAGTTTAGCTTTGTATAAATGGATTCATGAGCCAAACAAAAGGTTGATGGGAAGGTTACAGGTTGTAGCCTTAACCTGGGAGAGTTTGTCACTAGGGACAATTTGTATGTCACAACCTTAGGGTATTATGACATTGTGAATGGTACATATTGATCGGAATCGCATGATGCGATACTCAACTGTAATACAAAATAGTTGAACTTGGTCAATAATGAGGGATAGAGATGCATGATTGTAGATCAACACCAGGGAGTTTCCCTGAGGTTCATCTCTTCCTTGAAGCTACAAGAAAGTATGCGCAAGGGATGTAATCTTTATGTGATCCTTGCATTAAACGAGAAGGGAGTAGCAGAAGTTATAGAACACCTTTCGATGGTGAGAGAGTTTGCAGACGTATTCCTTGAGGAGTTACTTGGGATGCCACCAGAGAAGGAATTGGAATTTACCATCGAACTAAAAATGGGAATTGAACTGATAGTAATAGCACCTTATCAGATGTTGACCCTAGAGTTATGAGATTTGAGAATGCAATTGAAGGAGTTGTTGGACCTAGGACTTATACGCTTGAGTGTGTCATTGTGGAGGGCACCTCTTATTTTCATACATAAAAGGATGTGTAGTGGATAATGTTCATTGACTACCATGAATTGAACATGGAAATGATCAAGAATTAGTATCCATTGCCAAGGATTGATGATCTGTTTTATTAGATGAAAGGTGAAAGGGTGTTTCCAAAAATTAACTTGAGATCAGGGTATCACCAGTTATGGATGAAGGAGGACGGCATCCCTAAGACCACCTTTAAGACGAGGTTCAGACATTACGATTTTAATGTTTTATTGTTTGGACTGACGAATGCCCCCGGGGTATTTATGAGTTTGATGAATCAAGTGTTCTGCAAATTCTTGAACAAGTTCATCCAAGTATTCATTGACGATATTTTTAGTTACTCTCAGACGATGGAGGAACATGATGATCACTTCCACATGGTACTACAATGTCTATGAGAGATAAAATTGTATGGGAAGTTGTCCAAATGCTAGTTTTATCAATTGAAGATTCATTAATTAGGGCATGCCATCTCTGACGAAGGTATCACTGTGGATCCAACAAAGGTCAAGGCTATTATGGAATGACCTCCACCAACGAATTTTCTAGAAGTTCTTTCTTCATGGGTTTAGTGGGATACTATCGATGGTTCATCAAGGGATTTTTGAAGATAGCAAATTCAATCATGAAATTGCAGAAGAACAAGAATTTTGTTTGGACCAAGAAATGCACAGAGGAATTTCAAAGGCTCAAGGATCTATTAACAACAAAACTGATACTAAAGGTCCCTAACATGGATGCAAAATTTTTTGTATGCACTAACACATCCAAGGAAGGATTAGGTGGAGTCTTAATGCAAGATGATCGAGTGATCGCTTACATATCGAGAAAGTTGAGAAGGCATGAGGATAACTATGTGACGCACGATTATGAGTTATTAGCCATTTTTTATGCCTTGAGAATTTGGAGACACTACCTTATTGGATGAAATTTTGAGCTAAAAATAGGCCACTATGGTCTACAACACATCTTTACAGAAAGTGACTTGAATGTGCGACAAGGACGTTGGTCGGAATTGCTTAGCGAGTACGATTTTGAGATTACTTACATAAAAGGAACAATGAACAGAGTGGTAGATGTGTTTATTCAGAGACCACACATCTTTTTGATCATTCCTCTTTAGACAAATCTATGTGAAAATATCATAACTTTACAACACAATGATGACTAGTACAAAGAGGTCAACGATTCTATGGGACAAAACACAATGATGGTACCAAAATTTTATAGATTATTGTGGACAACGGTGGATTATTGAGATTTAAGGGTCTAATTTACATACCACCCAACAACGAGTTGTGGATTTTGATCCTAAATGAGGCTCATAGAGGAGTGTACATGGCTCATCATGGAGTCATGAAGATGAGGGTAGACCTTAAACCCCTATTCTTCTAGAAAGGAATGAAGGAAAACATAGTCAACTATATGTAAAGATGTCTAGAATGTCAGCAGGTGAAGGTTGAACATAGACATCTGACATGATTACTACATCCACATGCTATTTTAGAATCAAAATGAGAGGTCATTTGATGGATTTCATTGTTGTCTTTCCATTGATGGCAAGGAGACATGACTCGATTTTTGTGGTAGTCAACACTGTGACAAAGAGTGCTCCTTTTATTGTTGTGCATACGACGTATTAGGCACCTGACATAGCTAGAGTTTTCATTAGTGATATTTTAAGGATGCATGGCATGCCTAAGAGAATTATATCTTATCGAGGATCGGTGTTTATAGGATGATTTTGGACTAGTCTCCAAGAGGCCTTGTGAACCCAACTTACATTTAGTACCCTATATCACCCAGAGATAGATGGGAAGACCAAGCAAAAAAAAATAATCTTGGAGGATATGTTGCATATGTACATGATGGACCAACAAAAGCATTGGCAAGAGTTATTTCCACAGGTAGAGTTTGCATACAACAACAATTATCAAAGCATCATTAAGATGGTTCCTTTCGAGTTTCTTTATGGGAGACCATGTTAGAAAACTTTGAGTTTGGATTGGATTGAGGATAGAGTCCTAGTGGGACCAGAAGATATCTAGGAAATGGAAGATCAAATGTAAAAAATAATATAAAGGATCAAGGAAGTGTAGGATTGAAAAAAGTGTTATGTTGATGTGCATCGTGTTGACCGTAGTTATGAAGTTAGTGATTGAGTATTCTTGCGGGTGAAACTGCATAAGAGTTTGATCAAGTTTGTAAAGGGTTCTAATCTCTCTCCTAGGCTCATGGGACCCTTCTATATTGTGGAAAATAAGGGGCATGTGGCTTATCGACTAGCCTTTCGTGATTCTTTGAGGTGTATGCACAATGTTTTTCACATATCTATTTTGAGACATTATGTTAGTGATCATACACATGTTATTGACATGAGTTCCTTCCAAGTATCGGATGAGGGTTTTCTCACGATAGAGGTAATCCACATCCTATACCATCACATTCAACAACTATGACATCGAAAAATAGATCAGGTTAAGGTCCAGTGTGACAACTATAGTCCATACTCGGTGACTTGGGAGGACACATATGATATGCATCAACAATTTCCATTTTTGTTTGATAGATAGACTTATGATATTGTGATACACTTTATTTCGACACTTATATACTGTGAAATTTTAGGAGGAAGTTTAAAACAAGAGGGGGTATATGTAACATCTCACTCTTGCGCACACTAAGTGAACTTATTCTTTGAGGACACTTGCATGCAAGTGATCCAGGTCATTATACTATTAGTTGTTTTGATTATGATTATGAGATATCATGGATTTGATGATATGTTGTTTTGTTGTATTTACATAGACAAGTGCAATGGACTAGGTTATCTTCAGTGTGCAGGACTCTAGATGTTGAGGATGTCGAGGCATCGATGAAACCCCTTGGACTCTGGATTGAGTGAAGGAGTGGACTATTAGGATTTGAAAACCTACGTTTGAGTAGAACCTTTGAACAAAAAAAACAAATTAGACATATAACAATAAGGGGGTAAAGAAAATTCAAGAATTAATAATTAAAGTGGAAACTTTAATAAAGGTTTAATTAATAAAAGGGGTATTTGGTTGTTTTTGTCTAAACCTGCTAATTTTGAACTTAGTTATAAAAAGGGGAATCTTTAAGAAAAAGGGAAACTTAAATAAAAGGGGGATACCTAAGGAAAAGGGGAAACTTCAAGAAACATAGAAACTTAAGGAAAAAGGGGAATGTCTATCTTAGTAAGGAATCTAGACTTTGGAACTTTATGTTTATGAACTCAACTAGGAATTAAGTAAGGTGTAAGTAATTTAAGAATTGTAAGGGAATAATGGGACAACGATAAGCGTTTTTAGGAACACTTTTGAGTGGGTGAGAGAATAGACAAATTTAATTAATTAATAAATTGATTTTTCTTGTGAAACTAGGGGATTGAGCGATATGTGTACGGGGGAGGTTTTTCAAAATTAATTAAATGTGAAAGGAATCTACTGAGGGTTTTGGGAAACTAATGACTAAGAAAATTTGATAAAAAGGATGGTGGAGGAGTATGAATCACATTTGGATTGCGTAACGTTACACTATCAAAATTTTATCTTGACTGAGTTTTTACGCTGTCGAAATTTTATGTATGCATGACTACTTAAAGGCCCTGGAAGGTACATCCCTCCTTATGACTCAGATTTTATTTTACTGAATGATTGATTAAATGGCACAACTAGAATTTAAGTAGAACTGCACCTCAAGATGGTTATTGCTAAATAGATTGTATATGTCAGATATCTTACGCGCTTGTAAATTAAAGGTCGATTGAAGTAATATCTAAAATTTGGGATTGTTTGGTGGTGCGTCTTGCAAAATGTTGAAGCAATGATGGCTTTTCTCCCTCACATTGAAAGGTCATGTCACATATGTCATTTGTGTTAGTTGTGTTGGGTTGGTTTGATGATTGTCCTTAGCTTAGTAGGCTTGTCTTGCTTTTGATGGGCAGGATGTAGACACCTCCTTGTTCCTCAGAACAGTTGTCAGCCCTGATACTTAAATGGTCAAAATCGATGGGAATCTGGGCTTGAGTTTTGCTTATGTGTCCTAGAGTTCCTAACCTTGTAGGTTAGGACAGGCGAGTAGTCATTTTATTTCTTTTTCTGATTGCTTGTAGTATGTTGCATCCAGTTGCATGATGTGCTAGTATGTCAGGTCGTTATGTTGTTTTTTTATTGATTTGCATGCGTTTTTTTTATCATCAAGTTGTGTTGATTAATTGTGTCATTGCTACTTTCCTTCTTTAGAAAAAAAAATTGCACTTGTTATGCATCACATGTGGTCGTAACAACAGGGGTCATTACAGCAATAGACCATTGAAACATTTTAATCAATATCCATATTAACTCAGGATCTATCATGCACCCAAAGGGATCAAATCCCTCGAGGTGAAAAAATTTACTCCAATTTCTTTTTATTCTAATTACAAAAAAAAAATCACCTTGATGAACTTGATCCCTCTCGGTGTATGATAGATCAAATCCCTATCTGAAGTTAAGAAGGATCTATGTTGGTTATCTATCTATCTATCTATC
>CBVK0100184830.1:6941-18326 GCA_900067695.1 Picea abies
AGGCTAGCCATAAATGTTGGGTTGTTTGAGGACAAGTATTGGCCACCTTTCAAAGTGGCTCAAGAATCATTAACTATGCTATCTTGCTATAATGCGAAAGCCTGGGTGAAGTCGGCTCCAGAGTTAGGTTTGGTAGAATTTAAAAAAAATTATGGCTTGGGGGTATTTCAATGGTGCTTGCCTATGGAAGAACATAATCTGTGGAATATGATACATTCTCTACTTTTTTGAAGATCACTATGTAATGCCCAGGGAAAATTTGGGGTTGGGAACAAATAATAAGGAGAATTCTAGGCTCTATTAACACTCCTAAATTGTGCAATAAGGCATAATATTCTTTCCTTGTAAGTCTTGGGGGACTCCAAATTTGTTATCAACTTGATGACTGATGCTAAATTCATTAACAATTTAGAGCTACTGAATCTTGGACAGAAAGTAAAATCGGTGTCTTCTATCTTCTAGGTCATAAGTTTTCTCCATGTATACTGAGAGCATAACGTTAAAGTTGATTCCTTATCCAAAGAAGCTACTAATATGGAACCTAATCTGGTAGTCCAGGAGTAGTTCTCAGGTGGTGAGTTTCTCTCTCTCGGGAGAGCAATTTTTTTGATATGTAAGCATAATTTGTCAAACATGTTTAGGCATGTCGCCTTGTTTCATGTCTTGGTCAGTGCCGAACAATTTTTATGATGCAATTTTGGATGATTTATCATATTTTTTGATAGGCTATATTGTTATGCTACAAACTTTACAGGCCTTTTTGAGTATGTTGATGATGCATTGGAGCGCTTAAGGATTGTAACTTTTTACCTCTCGAATAGAAGTTACATTTTTTTTTTCGCGGAAATATATAATTAATTATCAATAAATTATTTTCAAACTTGTCTAGTTTAATATTATTCAATTGTTCAATGTTTTAATAATAATGAATTATTATATTTAAATCATGTAATTTTTATTAATTAGAAAATAGTATTATTAAACTATTTTTAAGCTCTTATAAGATAAACTAGACATGTGAAAGCATCTTGAAGAACACTAATAATTAAGAAACATTGCAAATGACTATAACGTCATCGATTTACAACAAGTGAACAAGACTGCAGTTTGTAAAACCCGATGTGAAGAATCATAAGGTAATTTCCAAAGAAACATCAATGGATCCCAATATGTTGGTGGAATATCTCCATAGAAAAACTAGGAATTATATGGAGATCATCTCACAGAAAAAAAGGATGGAGACAACTTGCAAAATTTAAGATTATATACAAACTATCTACAATGTGATCTTCGATAACTATCCTTGACATGATTTATGTCCTGCAATACACAAATAGCAATCAAAATAAAACGTTTAGTGGTTTGGCTTCTAGATGTTGATGGTTGAAATTGCAATCTAGCTACAACATGTAAAACACTCTAACAAGGCTAGGCTGTAAGAAGATGATGCTTAAAGCCCTAAACCAACTACTTGCTAAAGATGTTGATTTGTTAATAAAATTAGAAGATCCTTTCCACCTTATCGATACTAAGACTCCTTAATACATATGTGTTTATCTTAACATGAGCCTTTTGTTAGTGATTAATTCTCTTTTAGATGTAAGATTGGCGTTAGAAATAAACTCTACATTATTTAATAAAAGTTGAAATTTAAATGTTGAAATGAACTAAATTTTGCAAGGATGAATTAAAATAGTGCATTCAATGCTAACAAATAACATGTACAACACTATAATCTGAAATAGTATGCAACCATGAATTGAAAACAAAAAAAACATGCTAATATAACTAACTCTACTTAAAAAACTAATTAACACAACATATACACATCAATATATACAACAACTATAGAAAATAAAGTTGAAAACATGTTTATTAAGCAAGCCAAGTACATTATATCAGAATAATATAATACATGGAAAAAGAAGCAGATATGTTCAAAATAGATTTTATTAATCAAAATGTATTTGACAACCAAATATTCAAAATAGATTTTATTAATCAAAATGTATTTGACAACCAAATAACCCAAAAATTGTTAGCAATTGGTTTGGCTCCCTGTAAACATAATGCATTGTTTGGCTCCCTATAAACATAATGCTTTCCAAAACCATGTTTACAATAACCAAAAAATAGGTAGGGCAAACCCTTATATAGCTCGAAGTTACATTGACTCCATACCCAAGTCGTCTAAGAGGTATTTGTAGTCATGGTAAAATTAGTCATAAAAGACTTGGCAAAGAAATACATACATTAAAAAAACAAATATTACCTTTCAAATCTACTTTCAGCCTATATACATACATATAAAAAAACAAATATTACCTAAAAACAAATATTACCTTGAAAGGAAATCAAATCTGCTTTCAGCCTCACAAATATTACTTTGAAAGGAAATCAAATCTACTTTCACCCTAGTGCTAGATCTCAATTATAATCCTTCATTAGGCTACTTAAAAACAATAAAAAGTATGAGATGGGGTAAATGCAAGTGTAGAACACAAGTAGTACCTGCTCTCCTTTTTTTTTATAGGAAGTGGATGAGCAACTGGAGAGTTGTAATTGCCTCTGGATTTTCTCTCCAAAAATTAATTTTTTGGATATTTTATTTTAATATTTTTTAAATAACATGAATTGAGAAGGTCTAAGTGGTCAAGAAGATTAGGTTCCTACGGAACCTAAGGGTGTTTGAACTCAGTGTACACATTATCATAAATTTGTTGATAAGTATCTCTTCGAATTTCATTCAAAATATTTCAAAATAAAATATAACAAATTTTCATAATTCTCATCATAATAAAACACACACATAAGAGTTCAATGGTTAATTGTTTATCACTGGCTGTCCACAATAAATAGGCTCATCAATAAATTCCACTAGAGTCAAAAGTATGTACTACCACTAGTATATCAAACAACATTATCATGCATAGTTACAAATGTATAAATATTAAGGGGATTCTTGTGATAAAGGTCTACATATGCAGCCTTATTAACATAAATTACATCCTCATTGTTAGTTAGAATACTAGTCCATTAATTCTTGGATCTCATTCAAAGACTTGATAGCATATTTCCCATTAATAGCTAGCAATGCCAAAATTTCCTAGTAATTTATCCCAATAAATATTGGCATCAAAATGTAGGTGTCTCATGATAACCATTAACTTAACTATGACATCTACCTCTATACTGCATGCCTGGAAGCAAAAATATTAAGCAACAAGGGTGTATGTAAATGACCGTGTCTAATCATAAGGTAAGATTATATGTGCATAAGGTAAAATCAAGGATAAACAATGTGATAGGTTGGAGAGATACCTCATGACAAGAAACTCAAACATGGTATCTAGAATAATTCGTCCATCATTAAACATCATCCAACCTCCAACAACATAAGGCTTCACACCAAGTAGCACTAAAATCAAGCTCATTATACTTGGCTTCATACCTCATAACCATTTCCATTGCATTTGTGTATAAAACACAATATGCATCTAACTCTCTACATGGCAAGAGCCAATCAACACAACATAAATGACTATGTTGCAATCAACACTTTGTTTCCAAATACAAGCTATGAGTATGCTAAAAGAGATATAACTTGGTTCACTAAAAAACCCTCAATAATACTATGTATTAAAATATTCAACAAATTTGCACACACAACTTTCTAAGTATGCATGTATAACTCAAACAAATATGCTTGCAAACTTTTTTAGGAGAGAATTCAATCAAGTACATCCTAGAACATCCAATAATTAAAAATAAAGGTTTCACTTAAACACAATACTCATTGGGAAACAAAATACCACCAACAAAAAAATCTACAAACTTGTATATATATGACCAAACCAAAACTCATGCACATGTTAATAGTGTTGTGTATAAACCCGTAAAATTGTTATACATTCTCCATGCATGTGCTTGTATCATAATATCTACAACAAGGAGTAAACCTTCTCAATTTTTCATGTCATATTAAATTACAACAACCAACACAAAGCATCAACACAAGGTGACCCAAGGCAGGGTTTGATTCACCAAAAGAACTAGCGTCAAAGAAAACCAATATCTACTATCAACAACTTTAACATTTGTAACTTAGAACTACCACCAATCATATGCACAAAATATTGCCATAGTTATGTCATGTCCTATATTCATGTCATCAAGGGTAGAGTATGCCAAGATATAAGGTCATTGCATCCTTAATACAAGACACCAATACTGTAATCATTATTGGGAAAAACGTTCCCCAAACAGTAAAACCACAATATTAAACAACCACCAAACAACAATCGAACCAATGTCTATAATATATCCAACATAAATATACATGTTTGTTGATCAATGATGATGTTTTTCTTTGGGTGATTTTATCAAGAACTTTGCATTCATTAGCTCTTATACTACAAGCTGATTGATGAATTCCTACAAATAGTTTGCATGTGTTTTACTGGTGACTATTTCTTCAAACATTTTGTATGCAATTCAAGTACACCAAAATAGAAGAAATATAATTGGCTTTTTATTATGAGTAGGAGCAAGAATACAATCATAAATACCTCTAATGGTTGTTGTTGCAGCTGCAACTACAAAATCAAAACAAAACCTGTAATGATGCCAACGTCTCCTAAACAATTGTTGTTAGTTGCTCAAAGTTTTTCTCTGCACCCTCCAAGACCCACAGTTCTGTAAATAGGGAACTCGACCCTCCTCCTAGACCCCATGGCACAACAAGTGGCCTCATGAACCTCTGCCAACCCTTGTTGCTTAGTTGATAGGGCTCACGACTCTCTCTACCCTCGCGCCTTCCAGAAAAAGGGGTTGTGGCTTCACTAAATGGGTTGTGTCCATCTGTAGTCACCCACAACACCTTATTCTTCTTGATCCAACAAATAGGAAGGGTTTTGACCCTCCTAAAACCCCCAACGACCCTCCTAGGCACCACGAGATCCCCCTTGGATGCCACAAGCCTGCACAAATTCCCTCAGCCTGCTCTAAAATCCTCATGGATCCTCTCATCTCTGATAGGAGTGAAACTTGACCCCTACAATATACATAGTGACCTATCCAAGTGCCTCATGCCCCTTATCCAGTTGCAATGAGATGAATCGGCCTCCAAAAGGAACCCTCGGTTCTGCAGAGAAGGAAAATCAATTCTCCAAGATAGCCCATGAACCCTCCAAACAAAACATTGCACCTCTACTGAAAACAAATCACAAGTTGGAGCTCTAATGGAAATCCTTAGTGGATCCCCCTCTTGTCTATTTAAGGTGGATGTTGCACCACTGAAACTAAACCAACAGTGGAAGGGTTTTGCCAAAAGCCCAACGAAAAGCTATACTCCAAGACCACTCCAAATAAGAGATCAAATCATAATGATAAAAGTGAAGTGCTACCCTTCCTTTATACTTCTCCATTCTCCTTCTAGATATTTCCCTATTTGACTAAATCCATATAACTCTTATTCCCCCTTTTTAATTCCAGAAAGTGGTTAATTGGCTTTTAAGACATTCCCGGACACCGAAAGTCACTTTCTCATCATCCCAACCTTTAGATATTTTTGTCCCGGTTCTAACGAGTTATTACACGAAGGTATCCCCTCAGATCATATGATCTAAATAACACCCTTAGTGTATTTAATTAAAGTATGCTCAGTAATAACACAAAATTACAAAAATCGTTGGAATGCCACAAAACCAAGAGAGAATTGTGTGGAAATGATCATGATGATGAAAGATGGTGAATGGACTAGCCTGGGCCCCATATAACTCCTCCATATTTCATGAGATCATTATTAACCTCATTTTACTCCTATAGTCAGGATAACATAAACTCACAAGGTCACCTCCGACTACAGAGTAGGGGAATCCAAAAATGGGGAAATTACAGTCCTCCCTTCCCAAAGTTTTTTTAATCCTCGAGCAATGCCATCACAACCTGACACTCCATCGACTGATCCAAAATGAAACTGAAAATGATACTAGTGTCCCAAACCACCCTGGAAGATGTGAAGCATCCTCTGCTCAATGCGAGATCTGGAAAGGTACGGACATAAGAGGCCTCTTGAATACTGTTGCTAAGTAGAGAAAATCAGTCTTGCAACAACTCGATCAACTCCTCAAAGAAATGCTCTACTAGGGAACCAATCTCGTGGAAGTAAAAACTAGATCTCACCTCCGTGTCTGCTGCAGAAATCCTGGGATCCCAAGATATTATTAGAAAGGAACCACCATGTTGTTGATGTGACACCCTGATCATAACCATCTGACTATCATTCCCAATCACATCCTCCTCTTCTAGAAATCCAAGCTTAAATACATGTAAGAGATAAACCTATTACCATGAATAGTAGCTTGTATAGAATACTGGAAAAGGAAGTTTGTCCTGATCACTGACAATGATTCTGAGCTGCTCATGGATTCTAAACATCTCTCCACTAGGTAGCTTTGTCATCTGTGTTTCCCCACACTCCAAATACATCACTGAAAAGTGTGTAAACTCTGAGGACTAGTCAATCATTGCACACATACTATCTGCTCCCTACACCCTCGGTAAACCTATGATGCAATCGATCAACATGATCTCCCACTCTCACCTAGAAATGGTCAAGGACTATTTCAATTCTATGGGATGAGTGTGTTCTTATATGCTCTCCTTCCAAGTCGTACACTCCCCCATATCTCCCCTTACATCGTCTGCGAAGCCCCTCCATGCGAACCTCTCTCAAGATTGCCTAGATGATGTGAAACATTCTTTACTCATAACACTGATCTGCAAGGTGCTAACACGAGAATCCCCTTTTCCGCCTCTGATAAATCAAGCAATCATAAGATGTAAAAACTCGATCAACTCCTTAGACGACCACTCCTCCATGTAGCTAATCCTAAGCATCTCAAGAGTAAACTTCAGAAGGAGAAAACTAGCCATCTCATCTACATTGGCAACCGAGATGTCAAACACTAATCTTCGATGGGAACCATCATGTTGTCGTTGCATCCCTCTAATCATGGACGTCTGATCACCATGTTCAGACTGCTCTCTACTCTCATGAACCCCCAAGTTGAAACCCATGAAAGGACTCAACTCACTATCTTGAATCAAGTCTCACCAAAACACTGCAATGAAGTCAAGGTCTGTCGACCCATGGGTAGACTCAATCTTGGGTATTGTGAGGAAAAACCTACCTCGACATATAGAACAAAGCTCAATAAATCCTCTCACAACACCTCCATAATGATGCATACCAATCATTGACATGACCCTGTTGATATTCCTCATCCTTTGAAGCAGTCTATCACTCTAATGAATGCTAGGATCCCACCACCAAATTGGAAGTCCATTGCTCCCAATGACTGATGTTTAACCCTCGGTGAAATGATCCAATAGAGCCTAGATCTCCTTCTGTGTACTCTGCATACTAATCACCTAGTCCAAATGAAAGGAATCTGGCATGGCCATGATCTCACCTATCTCACCCAACTGACTTAGTTGAACCTCCCATGTCCTGATGTATATAATGAGGGAATCGAATAACAACAATAGATGCCTCTGCCACTACCTACAAGACTAGAAAGTGACTAGTGTGTTGGTTAATCCCAAGGGCATGACCAAAAACTCATAAGGATACCTAAGAACAATCCTGTGAGTATCCTGATCACTGATCCTTCCCTGGTGATATTTTGATCGATGATTAATCTTTGAGGAATGTACCACTCCATGGAACGCATCCATATGAACTAATGAACTATCTGAATAATCACCCAGACTCTGCGCTACTCCCATACCATTGCATGCCTCCAAAGGTGACTCCTCACATGAATGGTCACCCATACTCCTTCCATCATCACATACACTATTGTCACTGAGAGTACAGCCTCCATAGTCCACGTACTGTTGCAAAAGAGTGGATAGTCCTCTTCTGGACCCTCCATGCTCCATCAAATGAGACTATGACTCTTCCCTGAACTCCATTGTCTCCCACTGTGTACCACTATACCTCTCTACATACCACTACACACCATTGCATATCATTATGTATCTTGTATGTTTCACTGTATCAATCACTACACTAGTGTCAATTGAACATGGATCCTTAGTGGATGTGTCCTCATCTATAATATACATGTACCCACAATCCATGGATGCATATAGTTCCTTATTGGTTGGTCCACAAGGTATATTCTCAATTGTCCCATCAATGGTCATGACTTGATCCTTCAACGGGCTCTCCAAAAGAAGCGACTTCTCCATCAAATAATACATTCCATTCACATCCTCCTGTGATATGGCTGTCATATATGATTGACTATATAATGTGGAGGATGAGGGATGTACCCAACTAAACTCCACACAAAGATGCTCAACCTGCATCTTTGATTCTTGAAGGGTCTTTTGCATGATCTTCAAGGAATCCTGGGTAATCTCAAGCTCCTAGGTAAGTCTGTCAACTTTCTATCAACTTCCTCCTCCTTTCCTTTAAGCACATCATAGTACACCTCACCAAGCATGAGAAGATGATCTCTATCAGAAAGTAGGTGTAGGTAAATATAATTCATTACTACTGCTACTTCTCTAAGTGCCTGAAAATCCATAAGGGGTGGCTCTCCTCCCAAACTATCATGTGACCCTGAAGCTCTCCAACAACAATCTGCCACCAATGTGTGTGTTCCATCAAAATCTCTCATGGCTATCACAATTTTGTCTTCGCTTACCTTCAATTTCCCATTGATGTGGCTCATGGGAACAATCCCCCTCAAAATCAAATATTATGATTTGTTTTCTTCCTCACACTTCTCAAAATAAAATATTTCATTTATAAGTAACTCCTGAGAAGGGAGATCAATCTCCAAAGATAACTCTTCCAACACTAAGTCCTCACCATACTTAGGTGCACTCATACCCAAATAGCCATAAGCATCATAACAATGATAAGATGTTGACGTTGATCGAGAGACTGTATCACATGAGGTATTATCCCAACCATCACACAAGATGATGTCATTACCCTCATAGGCCAACTCTAATGGTGTATAAGATATTGTTTCCCTATCATCATTATTGCACACATCCCTATCATAAATAGGTGCATGCTCATCCAGTAGGTCAATTTGTCCTTCACACTCCTTCAATTTCTGTCATGTGCTTTTAAAGGACTCTTCATATGCTATTAATTAGGGATCATACTACTAAGGATGTTTGTTGGTGCAAAATTATTTGAATTCCACGACTATGAAAAATGCCTCACCAAGCACCATATACTCCCTCAAACAATCTGCAAACTCCTCATCTTATGCCAACTGATTTGCCAAATCTTGATCTCATTGATTTTCCATCTGAAATTTCTTCTCACTGAATATCCCCAACATAAATATACTTGTTTATTGATCAATGATGGTGTTTTTCTTTGGGTGATTTTATCAAGCACTTTGAATTCATTAGCTCTTATACTACGAGCTGATTGATGAATTTCTACAAATAGTTTGTATGTGTTCTACTAGTGACTATTTCTTCTAACATTTAGTATGCAATTCAAGTACACCAAAATAGAATAAATATAATTGGCATATTTATTATGAGTAGGAGCTAGAATACAATCATAAATAATTGTAATATTCCAGATATAAAAAGTATGCAGAACAGAAATAAAATGCTAGAAATGGAAGATGAACAACAATATAACCAAAACAACAGCACAATAATATTGAAATGATAGCAGAATAACACCAGAAAGAACGCTTTGATTATTGAGAGCAATGTTCACTTGCCTCTTCGAGGGGGCAACCTCTAGTCGAGCAGAGCTCTATTACAATAATATCCAAGATTACAATTCTCATACCCTCAACTCCTATTTATACTAAATATGTCTATCAAAAGAAACATCTAGAGGAAGATCCTTCTAGAAGCGGAAGCTTCTATTAGGTCTTCTTACATTCGACTTATTCTTCCTTATTGTTAGGCCTTATTAATATTGACCTTTATTACATCATAATATATTATTCTACCTACGTGAGGGGTTAGGTCCCTAACATGTCCTCCCCCTTAAAAACAACCTTGTCCTCAAGGCTTGAGTTGTGGAAATTGTTGCAGAATGGTAGTTGGTTCCCAAGTGGCATCTGTTGGGGTTGTATCTTTCCACTGAAATAACACTTCCATGATGGTTCATTGATGCAAGAGACGCTCACACTAGTCCAAAACTGCTTCTGGTTGTAGCTAAATGGAGCCTTCTTCGTCCAACTCAGGAAGGTTGGTTTGAGTTTGGGACTTAGTTCCAATCACCTTCTTTAAACAGGAAACATGAAAAATAGGATGTAGCTTAGAATGACTAGGAAAATCTAACTGATAGGCCACCTGTCCCACACACTTGAGAACAGTATAAGGACCATAAAATTTGGTCTCCAGTTTCTGATAATGGTCAGCCTTGAGAGAATTTTTCTTGTAAGGTTGCAGTCGAAGAAACACATGATCCCCTTCTGCAAATTGACGTTTAGAGCGACCTTGATTTGCTTGTTGCTTCATGCAATTATGTGCCATGACCAAATTCTCTTTGAGGGTATGGAGAATAACCTCTCGAACTATAAGCATTTGGTCAATCGCTTGGACCTTTGAGACACTCGGTAAATATGAGAGAACTGAAGGTGGATTTTGTCCATATATTGCTTCAAAAGGAGTCATGCGGGTAGTTGTATGGTATGAAGTGTTGTACCACCATTCAGATAGTGGTAACCATTGAGCCCACTGATTTTGCTTTTCTGATGCAAAACACCTCAAATATATTTCCAAACACTTGTTGACAACTTCAGTTTGGCCATCAGTCTAGGGATGATAAGCTGTGCTGAGATGGAATTGGGTGCCTTGTAGCTTTAACAGTTCTTTCCAAAAATTGTTGGTGAAAGTTGGGTCGTGATCAGAAACAATAGAATGTGGCATGCCATGAAGCTTGAAGACTTGATCCATGAAAAGTTGAGCCACAATGGATGTTGTAAATGGGTGTTGAAGAGCACAGAAATGAGCATACTTGGAAAGGCAATCAACTACCACCATGATGATTGATTTATTTCCCGATTTAGGTAAGTCTACAATAAAATCCATAGAGATATCCTGCCAAATAGCAGGTGGAATCGAAAGCAGTTGTAGTGTGTCAAGAGATTTGATTGTTTCACCCTTGTTGCGATGGCACACATCACATTCAACCATAAAATTACGAACGTCCTGTTTCATACCATACTAGAAAAAAAAGAAGGTTTGACCCTGTCATAGGTTTTGGTAAACCCTGAGTGCCCAGCTGTGGGTGTAGCATGAAGCTCAAAAAGTACCGTCGATTTAAGTTTTGACTGTTTACTTAAATACAAACAACCTTTGTATCGAAGCTCATCATGG
>CBVK0100184831.1:0-17986 GCA_900067695.1 Picea abies
CTTTCCCTACACGACGCTCTTCCGATCTCACAGAACAGGTTGTTGGACCTGTGAGCGACTCCCTCCAGGTGAGAGAGTGTGCAGAGGAAGGAGAGAACTCCAGGAAGGAACCCTGTAGCTGCCACAGAGCCCAGAGACTTCCGGTCTGGCTTGTTCCTGTAACCCAAGGCAAGGGAGATTAGCAGCTGAAGGACTATCCAGGTGACAGAGAAGGTGTATACTCCTAGAGTGGAACAAGCATGTGGGGAATGAGGGTCTGTGGGCAGTGAGCGTGGGAGGTTCCTTGGAGAGAATCCCTTCCTGTTGGTTGTGTGTTGTTTTCCCTATAACCTCAGCCTAGCCTAGATTTCCTTGCTTTGGGGTGGAGCTTAGTCCCAGCCTGGGGGTGACCCATTTCTGAGCTGATGAGCAGTGCGGTCTAAGGATGGGAGGTTCATGGAAGGCCTGCACATGGTTGGTGGATTCTACCACTGTTAAAACATAAGTATCTGATTGTGTTTTTATCATGTTTTGCATGAATCTACTGCTTATGTTATCATGATTTCCGCTGTGTATACGAATTAATATGGAATGCTATGGATTGTTAATTATAGCAGTAAATAATATGTTTTTTTTTACTCTATGCTTAAATGAGTTAGGTATAGAGTGGTGTTATAACCTTCCCTTAATAGCGATTAAACCTTGGTAGCTGAAAAGGTGCGCTACATATGTGGAGATGGAACACATGTCCCTCATGGCCACCTAACTCCTAGGAAACCATTCTAACCTTCCCTCACATTTGGCAGCCCTCCCATAGCTCGAATTTGTCCGACTATTAGAGTTTGTAGCGCCTTTGACAACATGCACTGCGAACTTTCATGTAGGTGATGGTTTTATATTTTATGCAAAAATACAAAATGGTTCGGGCTGAGTTTTTGTCAGAAAGTGAAAAACATCATGTTTTTTCTCCAGACCAAATTTAAGAGGAACCCAAATTGGCATTCAAAAGTTATGATCAAAACAATACTCTATTGTGTGCTAATTTCTTACAAACTGTCATAAATACCAGTTCGCAGTGCCAGTGAGGTCAGGCGTTGTGAACTTTACTGCAGCAGTCTGTTTCACTTTTCCAATGATTTAACATCTCAAAAATCATACCAGGTGTCCTAATATGCTGCAAAATTGCATTAACTTGATATACGATTGGAGGAAAACACCAAAATTTGTTAATTATGGTTTAAAACTCATAGCCATCACCAAAAATGTTGTAAAATGCATGAAACATAAACTTTGACCAAACTGATGCCGTTTTTGGGAAGATCAATGTATTTATCTTCTAGTTCTATAGATTCTTTTGATAGCCACCTTGGCCAACATGTATAATCACTGCTTGGCTTCTTTCTGTAATTTGTTATGACAATTGGTGTGTGAAAACAAAGTACACATGAAATAGGGTTTTAATGACAATTTTTTTTTCTAAATATCTCCTTGCCAAAGCTTTACATACACCACTTTATGCATATCAAGAGTATGAGATAAAACACTCTTCAAAACAGGAGGGATAAAGGAACAAAAATTTGAGATTTATAATAAAAGGAAGTCAAGTAAGAATTCTCTGCTAAAACAAGGTTTTCATCAGAATAAAAATTAGTTGGAAGCATTAATGATGTATGCAATTTCGGGCTAGGTTTTGCAAATGATTTGACCACACACTTCAGGTTTGATAGTGGTCTCCTTCAATGGGTTAAGATTAAAATTCAAAATGATGCAGAAGAAAATGGTTTCAACAGTTCTGGAAGAGAGGGTTCACAATGCTTGTTTCGTAGCGCTAGAGCAACCAATTCGCAACCCTGAGGTATTTCAGTGGGACATGGGGCTTCTTAGCAGTGGAAAATATGCATGAGGTCAAGAAGGCATCTTGGACTAGTGTGTGAGATTCAGGGCGCCATGGGAAAGGATTTAAAAGTTGGCAGTAAATAATCTTGAACAGTTCGCAACGCCAATGCATAAGGCAACATAAACCCCTCTTTTAACCTTTGAACAATGTGAAAACCATCAAGGAGTACCTAATAAACCTGGTTTTGATGCTGATGCTTGTAGAATTGAGATGATATGTTTGCAATTTATCCAACTCAACTATCCTCTTCAACCAATCTGCAACGCCAGTTTGCAGCGCCAAATTCAAAATCAATGGTGCACTTCAAGGAGATTGTTGGAAATTCTGGTACATAATCCTTGAAAAATTAATTAAATGAGGGCGTTGAAAACCATAAAATCCCCTTTGACATGCTTCTTAACTGCAATGATGATATATGAATGCATGAGGTACTCATGAGTATGCTGCAAACTCTCTTGGTGAGTTGGAAACAAATACATTTGACTCTGACTTGACATCTAAATGGTTGGATGGTGACAAAGGGAAACTTGTGTACAACTTGGAGGTATGAGATGTCATGGTAATGATTTTAGGATAAAAATGTGACTCATAGGGTCTTATTTACCTTGTCATGATGAATAATTACATGAAATAAAGACTCTAAACTAGGGTTGAACAAAACTTTTCTTATTCAAATCAAAATCTAAGTTATGACCACAATAAGAATACTCAAAACCTAAGACTTATAAAACCTTATGATTCCAAATAAAAAAACACCAAAGTGTTTTTGACCCCCTACAATTCTATGTGCTAACATCTGGCTCCACAGGGGATGGGGACCTCCCTGTGAGGCTCCAAGAACATGCAGTTCCAGTGCCTTATCCATTCCATCTCTGAAGTTTGTACTCTGTCTATGCCTTGAGAGTAGTTTGCTCATTATTGAAAATTGAAAAACAAACAAGCTGAAAACGACAAACCAAATCCTAACTAGAAATCAAATGCTCGTGAAGTGAGCTTATTTATGTACACTACCTACTTCTAACTGCTGAAAAAATGAACCTTCAAATATATACAAATTTCCTTAGTTACCATACAAATAACTTTGTGATTGAATGATCTTCATTCTCAGCTTTGCAACTGAGCATTAAGTAACAATAAAGACATAATGACAACCACACATACTTCCTTAAAAAATCATACTTACAATCCAGGAACTTTGTTCTTATGATGACAACAGCTGAAAATCTATTGTTGCAAAACATTTCCATATAAATAGCAACTGGATATTGAAATTCGTAAAAAACTTGTTGTGGCTCATCAATGAATTCCTCCTTGGCTAATTCAAGCATGGGCTGGCTTGAAAATTGTTGCAATATATTTCCACTCTTTTCACCAATTTCTAGTGAATATGGGTGAATATAAAATGGGATCTACAGATCTATAGTTGGGACTATCTCATTTTTACATTCTTAATAATCAAGCTGAAAATGAGAGTTGTCAACAAGTAGTGTATTAGAGGCATGTCTATCTGCTTCTAGTCCATTTGCTTGTGAAGGCATATCATAATGAAGATCACTGGGAACTTCCATAAGATGGTGATGGAGCGTTTCTTGTACATTAATTTTGTCATGAAAAACATCATACGCTGATGTGTACATGGGTTCTTTGGCATCTCAATACTCAAAAGAAACATTTTGTCTTTCATGAAAATTTAAAACAATAGATGCATTTGATACAATGTCAAATGTATCTACGGTATTGCTATCATTATGAAGATCATTCAAAACCTCTTGATCATCATGAAAAGTAATTTCTTCTATGGAAAATTATTCATCACAAGTATGCTTTTCGTGAAAAGAAAAGTCTTTACAAAGTAAAGAAAACTCATCACAACATTTTTCATAAGGATGTTCAACAAAAAAATACTCCTTGCAAAACAAATTAAAAGCAACATGAAAACCTGTCAAAGAGTTGATACTGGCAACTGGAAGAGATCGACACCAGTCATGAGCTAGTCCCTCTAATGAGTACCTGAAAAGCTTGATCTTAACATCCTCATGCATGATATGAAGTTGATGAATAAAATCATGGAAATCTAGCAAGTGTTCAAATGGTACTTCCCAATCTTCTCCTCTAAATCTGGGAATGATACCTTCCCATTCATCTCTACTATGCACCGGATTTGGAAAACCGACTATCTTTGAAAAATCACAGAAAGCATACCTCTGATCTAGGATATTGTCCATTTCAAAACAATGGAGTTTCTAATAGGTCTATGAAGCGTGTAGTCTCTAATAGATCTCTGAACCGTGGAGTCACCATGGTGAAACATAAGTAGTCTAAAAGTGTCTAGCTTCAGTTCACCATCCAAAGCTAGATCTAATCATCATAGTTCACCTAGGGAAGGTGTCTTCATTGTTGTCCCCGACAACGATGCCAAAAATGTTAGCACTAGAAGTCACACCCAGACTGTTGTAGGTGTAAGCCTAGTACCCATCATAATATAAATGGATTGAATGGTTTGAGTAGGTGGATCAACAAGACTAGGAAAGAAAGGGAGAGGGAAACAAACTATCTACAAAGGCATTCCATTGGGCATGGAGTCATAACATTCTACAGATCAAAGGAAATATAACTATATACCATACAAAATGGATATATAATGATGAGTAGAAGCATAGTGAACATGACAAAAGGATGAACATCCATTGTACAAAGTGTTAAAATATTCTGTAAATGCAAAGAATATTCTTATCCCCTTTTGTGGATAAAGATAAAATATATTTATTNATATATTTATTATTGATTAGATCAATCCCCTTTTGTGGATTGATCATGTCAGGCATTGTAATTGACCAAATCTCCTTTTGTGGATTGGTTAAACCCTTATTGTAATAGGATAAATAAGAAGTCGGCCCCATAATATATTAAAGAGGCCCCAGAATATATTAAAGGCGGTTATAACCACCCAAAAGAAGAAGTCGGCCCTGCTAGTGAAGAGACACTTCCACACGTGCCAGAATTGTATAAATAAGAGAGGCCATCGCCTCATTTAGACACACTCTCAGCTTACTCATCTAGTGCGCAAGTATTGAAGGAAGCTGCAGTTACCAATTGTCGAAAGAAGGAAGAGAGAGAGAGAGGCACATCCTTGGGAGAGGAATTTATGTGTTGTTTGGTTCATTGTCTTGGCATTGTATTGGCTATCTATATTAAGGAAGTTTTGCTGGGTTTTCTTCCCCTTGAGGGTTTCCCAGGATAAATGCTTGTGTACTCTTGTGATTTTGTTTCTTTCAATGATCATATCTATGCTATTGTTATCTAGTAAATTGAAAGTAACCTAATAATAACAGAAACTTTAACATGGTATCAGAGCTAAGCTAAAGAGAGCATCTTTCACAGGAAAAAGAAAAACGTCACTGTTGCCGTACATGAAAATTAGGGTTTTTTTTTATTGAAGAAGGTTTTTAGGCCCAAATCCATCTAAAAAGGTGTGCCCTACCTCAAGGAAATTTTGGCATCTTCAGCGCACATTTTCAGTGGCCAAATCTCCCGGAAAGTGAAACCCTAGTTTTCTAAAAGTACCAGAAGTACCAGAAAACCAGAAGCAACAGTCTAGAAATCCGTAGATCAAGTTTGAAGGGGTAAAATTTGGATTTTTAGAAATCTAACTGTACCAGCATACTCGCCTCAGTCTAGCACATCTTTTGGTGAGTTCAATTTTCATATCCAAGAAATTCAATTTTTTTATTTTCTATAGCTCGGAGGGCTAGGGTTTCTACTGCAAGAAAGAATGTCTAGAAACATGAGGGTAGAAGACAGGATGGAAGGATCTAGAAACTTTAGATCTTGGAAGCATAGGTTACATATGATTCTAGACAAGAATGATCTCCTAGAACATGTTACAGTGGGTGTACCGGAACCAAATGAAGAAGAGAGAAAGACCAAGCATAAGAAGAATGAAAAGAAAGCAAAGAGAATCATGTCAGATTCAGTGAAGGATCACTTGATCCATCATATATCTGAACTATAGACAACAAGGCAATTGTATGAAGCACTCAACAGGTTATATGAAAGCAAAGACATCAACCGTAATCTTACCTTAAGAAATCAACTTCGTAATATGAATATGGAAAACTCAGAATCTGTTACATCCTACCTTATGAGAGTTTCTCAGATCAGAGATCAACTTGCAACTATTGTAGATGTCATTAATGACAAGGAGCTTGTAACCACAACCCTAAATGGGTTTCCAACATTTTGGATTCCTTTTGTACAAGGAGTGTGTGCAAGAACCAAGTTACCCAAGTTTGATAAGTTATGGGAAAATTGCACACACGAATAATCTAGACTTGTAGACCAACATAAGAGATTAATTGTCGATGAAGAGGAATCTCTTACAACTCAAAAGAATAAAAGAAGTTCCTTCAGAAATAACAATAAAGAAGCTAAATCCATAAGAGTTCCAGACAAGAAGAAAGATGTTTCAAAGATTAGATGCTACAACTGTCAAAAGTTGGGACACTTTTCCTATGACTATCCTCAAGGAAAAGGAAAAAGAAAGTATCAAGCACATGTGGCAAAAGAAGAGGAATCTCCTCCCTCAAGGAAATCTTTAGCAAAAATTAAGGATTATGTACTTTAAGTTGAAGATAGTTGATCTGAAGAAAGATACCAAATGGTGGAGTTTGTAGAGCCTCCCCACACAAAAGCAAAAGATAAGTGTTCATGTTTATTTTTAGTATCTTGTTTACTTTAATACCTTCTCATTACAAGTTAGTTTTTTTTTGTGAGAATGTTAATTAACCTTGTTTTATTTCAGTGTCTATGCAGACTTATGAAGGAAGTATCAAAGAAGAGGATGAAGAAAGAGATAAAATATTTATTTCATGTATGATCACTCATGAGAGTGACAAAGAAATCATACTATAAGTAAATTTACAAGTCTCAGAAGAAAGAACTTATGCCGTGACTTGCAGAAGTTAGACAAGACAAGAATGATGTATGATATGATGACAGTTAGTAAAGACCAGACAATATCCATTATTTATATAGGAGCAGGAGGCTCCTAAAGATGCAGAACATAAATATTCAAGATGAAGAAAAAGATGGATACTCAGATATAGTGGATGAGATGCAGGTAACTACAGGTTGCTCCAGTACCGTTCTTATAGATGCAGAGGGAGCAGGTTGATCCAGTATGAAGACAAAAAGAAAGAAATATTCGAACTGAAGAAGGAACCCAAGATATTACAGAAGAGAACTTCAAGGATGATGATTAGAAACTATCAGTTAGGTGCACGAGGGAGCTATGCCTCCGAGTTTGAAATGGAGGATTGTGATTTGATGCAGTTATAAAAGCAGATGGATGGTGCCCAACAGATGGGTCGCATGGTATTATACCATTGAAAGATTTTGGACCACAAGAGATTTTTTTGGATCCCATAGCTAGACCTTTGTAGAGAAGGAATGAGCAATCCCATAGGTAGACCTTCATAGAGAAGGATAAAGAGAAGAGACCTTCGTAGAGAAGGGGAATGAGAAATTTTCCAAGGTTGGCCTCTGTCCAAGTGTTGAGTTTTGGATACTCTAGGGACATGCTAGAATACCCTCGTGGAGAGGGGTGTGACCACCCTCTTAGAGAGGAATGTGGATGTTTCTCTAAGGGGCAACAGGCAGATACTCTCTTCTGGCCAAGGATGGAGTAGCCTGGAACACAAACCTTGACCATGTGGAATGGTTATTTGGCTCTTGAGGTTTGTGTCGTGATCCTGCGTGGATCATGGAAAGGGAGTCCAGTCTTGCCCATGCTAGAATCTTAGCTTCTCTAGTTCATCTGGGATGACTAGGAGTGAAGCTATGGTAGTAGTCCTCCCCAGTGGATGGGTGAGATAGATGACTACAAGAGAAGGGAGAACATAAAAGGAATGGAAAAAATCATAGAATATCTTCTGTGTGAAGATAAGATATATTCTACGTGAAGACGAAAGAAAGAAAGAGTATCTTCTATGCGAAGATAAAGAGAACCAAACTTCCGATGATTTATAGATATTCTAGTCAATGATCATGATGCTAGATGACCAAGTGGATTATATTGATGCCTCATGTTATGCATTTGATGATTTTACTCAGTTGATGATGTTCTCCAGTTGATGATGTTGCCCAGTTGATGATGTTTCCCAGTTGATTATGTTATCCAGTGGATGCTGCTACCTAGTTGATGTCGACATCCAGTGACCTGTCAAAAGATAAAGAATATCCTTCTTGTTAAGAGGGAGTGTTAAAATATTGTGTAACTGCAATGAATATTCTTATCCCCTTTTGTGGATAAAGATAAAATATATTTATTATTGATTAGATCAATCCCCTTTTGTGGATTGATCATGTCGGGCATTGTAATTGACCAAATCCCCTTTTGTGGATTGGTCAAACCCTTATTGTAATAGGATAAATAAGAAGTCAGCCCCATAATATATTAAAGAGGCCCCAGAATATATTAAAGGTGGTTATAACCACCCAAAAGAAGAAGTCGGCCCTGCCAGTGAAGAGACACTTCCACACGTGCCAAAATTGTATAAATAAGAGAGGCCAGTGCCTCATTTAGACACACTCTTAGCTTACTCGTCTAGTGTGCAAGTATTGAAGGAAGCTGCAGTTACCAGTTGCTGGAAGAAGGAAGAGAGAGAGAGAGGCACCTCCTTGGGAGAGGAATTTCTGTGTTGTTTGGTTCATTGTCTTGGCATTGTATTGGCCATCTATATTAAGGAAGTTTTGCTGGGTTTTCTTCCCCTTGAGGGTTTCCAAGGATAAATGCTTGTGTACTCTTGTGATTGTGTTTCTCTTAGTGATCCTATCTATGCTATTGTTATCTAGTAAATTGTAACCTAACGATAGCAGAAACTTTAACACAAAGATCCTTTCTGCAAACAGATTAAAGATTACTTAAACAATAAACAATGAGTTGATGGGAAATCTACAACAAATCCTCTGTTGTTCATGAATCCATCAACCAATGACAGCTATGATCCTCAAAACCTGCAATATATTCAAGTAAGAAGATAACAAAGAAATGGGAAAACAAGAAGACAATTTGATAACAACTCTCATGAATCTTTAATGGAAGAAAATGTCATAACAAACAGGCCCTTAGGCTTACAAATGAGCAGCTAAACTACTCTTCCATCTCTCTCCTCTCTTGGATCATGAATCCAACCCTTTTCTTATCAAAATCCACTTTCATATATAGTGAATGATATCTCTCTACCCTAAGGATGTCGAAACCAATGAGCTACATAGGATCCTCCTCAATTTAGGAATCTGTTACAAAAGATTCCAACAAAAATATAACAAATTCCTATTTTTTGGGATCTTGTCTATTGAGATAAATGATTTTTGAAATAGGTCATGCTGCTTGATTTGGAGATGGAACACATGTCCCTCATGTCCAAGTAACTCTTAAGAAACCATTCGAATCTTCCTTGACAGCTGAAAACCCTCCCATAGCTTGAATTTGTCAGACTGTTAGAGTTTGCAACACCTTTGACAACATGTGTTGCGAAGTTTCTTGTAGGTTATGTTTTTAGATTTTCTCAAAAAATAAGAAATGGGCCAGGTTGATTTTTTGTCTGCAATTGAAAAACATCATGTGTTTCCTCCACACCAAATATCAGAGGAACCAAGATTGGAATTCAAAATTTATGATCAAAACAATACTCTGTTGTGTGCTAATTGCTTACAAATTGTCATAAATACCAGTTCGCGATGCTAGTGTTGGCACATGGGAAGACTCAGGGTTCAACGCTACAAAGATGCACCAAAAAAACCCTAACTATTGGCCCTTTTGGAAACACCTGTGAAGCAGATGAAGTCTCACCCAAGGTAGAGGCAGGGGTGGTTGCAGGACTCAGATATCTGCAACCTTAGCTAGGACACAGATCTGCGATTCTAATTTTTAACAGAGCACTTAACAGTAAACATTCATCGATATTCAGTTGTTAGTAATAGCGCATACAAACCCTAATCATAGTACAATGCAGTGGTCAACCAGATCTGGCATCTAGCAACACTTAACATGACGAAACAAATCAAATCTTAACAGATTCAACACTAAGCATATGTATATAAGTCAGATCTAACATTCATCCATACTATTAAGCACATAACATTAACATATCTATCTATCATTCATCTATGTTAAGCACTAAGCAATAAACACATATACACATCAATACATTGCACAAAGCAAAGCAACAAAACATATATGTGGTTCACCCCCCCTTGGGGCTACGTCCACCAACTCTTCTTCTCTTCTATTATCTTATGTCAATTAGTTACATGCATAGAGCCTCAAAAACCCTACTCTGCATAGGACAGGAGATATGCGTGCACCTCGCCAGATCCTCCTTCCCTGAGCTAGGTTACAACACTAAGCTTTCTACAATCACTTGTCCTCAGCTCTACAAGCTTCACACAATATGAACATAGCACTTACAATCCTTCGATCACATAGATCAATCACTAACACTTAGCACATTGGCCTAACATCACATAGATTCCCCTCCTTACATTGCCTAGACATCTATTTATACTTTACAAAATAGGCCTAAACATGGGTAAACCCATGGGTCGACATCCCATACACATTACATAATCCTAAACCCCAAAAAGGACCCAAAAAGGGGTCGAGATCCTGTGATCTCTGCTTTGTCTTGCGCTCCACCTTCAACAGGCTATCGAAGTCCCAAAATAGGTCAAAATTGACCAAGGATCTCTCAAAACTTGGTCAAGGGCCAACATGCCCCCAACACTTACTTCTACAGAGCACAAAGCTTCTAGATCTAAGTTTTTTTCACTATTCTTACCTTTATCAGAGCACAAAGCGTTCATATCTTACCTCTTTTCTTCAGATCTAACTTCTTTTCTTTAGCATAGAGCTTCACAAACTAAGTAGAGTACTGCGCACTAGAGCGACATATCTACGCACAGAGTTTTCACAATTTCAGGTCAGATCTTTGCACAAAGCTTCGTCTTTCTCAATTCCCAGAAATCACAGTTTCAGGTCGGATCTTTGCACAAAGCTTCTTCTTTCTTAGTTCCCAGCAATCATAGTTTTAGTTCATATATTTGCACAAAGCTTCTTCTTTCTCAGTTCCTAGCAATCACAGTTTTAGGTCCCAACAACGGAACCATTTTTTGGCATAGGGGCAGACCCAGGGTTCAACGCTACAACAACGCACCAACAAAACCCTAACTACCGGCCCTTTCGACAACACCTACGAAGCAGAGGAAGTCTCACCCGAGGTAGAGGTAGGGGTGGTTGTAGGACTCAGATGTCTACAACCTTAGCTGGGACACATATATGTGATTCTAACGTTTAACATAGCTCTTAGCAGTAAACATTCATCAATATTAAGTTCTTAGTAACAACGCAGACAAACCCTAATCACAGTACAATGCAGTGGTCAACCAGATCTGGCATCTAGCAGCACTTAGCATGACAAAACATATAAGATCTTAATGGATTTATCACTAAGCATATGTATATAATTTAGATCTAACATTCATCCATAATATTAAGTATGTAGCAATAACATATCTACCTATCATTTATCTATGTTAAGCACTAAGCAATAAACACATAGACACATCAATACATCGCACAAAGCAAAGCAACACAACATATACGTGGTTCACCCCCCCCCGGTTCCCCCCCCCCCCCCACTTGGGGCTACGTTCACCAACTATTCTTCTCTTCTATTATCTTATGTCAATCAGTTACATACACAGAGCTTAAAAACTTTACTCTGCATAGGACATGAGATCTGCACGCACCTCGCCAGATCCTCCTTCCCCGAGCTAGGTTACAACACTAAGCCTTCTACAGTCACTTGCACTTAGCTCTACAAGCTTCACACAATATGCACAGAGCACTTACAATCCTTCGATCACATAGATCGATCACTAACACTTAGCACATTGGCCTAACATCACATAGATGCCCCTCCTTACATTGCCTAGACATCTATTTATACTTTACAAAATAGGCCTTAACATGGGTAAACCCATGGGCTGACATCCCATACCCATTACATAATCCCAAACCCCAAAAAGGACCCAAAAAGGGGTCGATATCCCGCAATATCTGCTCCGTCTTGTGCTCCTCCTTTGACAGGCTGTCAAAGTCCCAAAATAGGTCAAACTTGACCAAGGATCTCCCAAAACTTGGTCAAGGGCCAACAACTAGTGAGTTCAAGCGCTACAAACTTTCCTATAGCAGCCCGTTTCACTTTTCCAATGGTCTAACATCTCAAAACTCATACTAGGTGTCCTGATACACTCCAAAACTTCATTACCTTGATATATGACTAGAGGAAAACACCAAAATTTGTTAATTATGGTTTAAAACTCATAGCCATCACCAAAAATGTTGTAAAATGCATGAAACAAAAACTTTGACCAAACTGATGCTATTTTTGGGAAGATCAATGTCTTTATCTTCTAGTTCTAGAGCTTCTTCTTATAGCCACCTTGGCCAACATGAATAATCACTGCTTGGCTACTTTCTGTAATTTGTTGTGACAATTGGTGTGTGAAAACAAAGTGCATAGGAAATAGGGTTTCAATGACAAAATGTTTTCTAAATCTCTCCTTGCCAAATCTTTACATACACCACTTTATGCACATCAAGAGTATGAGATAAAACACTCTTCAAAACATGAGGGATAAAGGCACAGCAATCTGAGATTTATAATAAAAGGAAAACAAGTGAGAATTCTCTGCTAAAACAAGGTTTTCATCAGAATAAAAATCAGTTGGCAACATTAATGATGTATGCAATTTCAGGCTAGGTTCTGCAAATGATTTGACCACACACTTCATATTTGACAGTGGTCTCCTTCAATGGTTTAAGATTGCACTTCAAAATGATGCAGAAGACAAGGGTTTCAACAGTTCTGGAACAGAGGGTTCGCAACGCCTAGTTCGTAGTGCTAGAGCAACCAGTTCGCAATGCTGAGGTATTTTAATGTTACAAGGGGCTTCTTAGAAGAGGAAAGGATGCACGAGGTCAAGAAAGCATCCTGGAATGGTGTGCGAGATTCAGGGCGCCATGGGAAAGGATTTAAAATTCAACAACAAATAATATTGAACACTTCACAGCGCCAGTGCATAAGGAAACATAAACCCCTCTTTCAACCTTTGAACAATGTTAAAACAATCAAGGAGTACCTGATAAACCTAGTTTTAATGTTGATACTTGCAGACTTGAGCTGATATGTTTGCAAGTTATCCAACTCAACGATCCTCTTCAGCCAGTCTGGATCGCCAGTTCGTAGTGCCAATTCGTAGCACCAAGTTTGCAACGCCAAATTCAAAATCAATGGCGCACTTCAAGGAGACTGTTGGAAATTCTGGGACATAATCCTTGAAAAATTAATTAAATGAGGGCGTTGAAAACCATAAAATTCCCTTTGACACACTTCTTAACTGCAATGATGACAAACAAATGCATGAGGTACTCATGAGTACACTGCGAACTCTCCTGGTGAGTTGGCAACAAATACATCTGACTTTGACTTGACATCTAAATGGTTGGATGGTGACAAAGGGAAACTTGTGTACAACTTGGAGGTATGACATGTCATGGCAATGATATAGGATAAAAAATGTGACCCATAGGGAATTATTTACCTTGTCATGATGACTAATTCCATGACATAAAGACTCTAAACTAGGGCTGAACAAAACTTTTCTTATTCAAATCAAAATCTAAGCTATGACCACAACAATAAGACTCAAAACCTAAGACTTATAAAACCTTATGACTCCAAATAAAACAAAACCAAAGTGTTTTTGAGCGCCTACAATTCTATGTGCTAATAGTAGGGAACAAGAGATTGATGATTTAAATTACTACAGGAGTTGTGAACTTGCAAAAGTATCAAGTACTATAATGTAAATTTTGTATATGTATACGAGTATGGTGTTGTGCATCGAGGATGGTGAAAATTATAGGGGGAGGGGAATGTAACATCACTGATTTTAATCCCCAATTTAGTGATGTATAATGTAAATATATTTTCCTGGGACAAACAATGCAATATATTAACACTGTATATCGAAATAATAAAATAAAATGTAATGCCAACTACATAAGGACAAGGACATATTCATGGGGGCTAAGTTTACACAAGAGAGGGAAGTGTATAGGGTGGAATTATTCAGGTGTCTTAAATAACAAGCCACTTGATAAAATCATTATTTTATGTCGACTTGCTATTTTCCTTTTGAGTGTATCAAAGCCCCAATCGTTGAATACATGTAAGATGGTTGGGTGAGAAGTCATTTCACATAGTTATTAAGAGCATGGGGTTGAGTACAATCAAAATTAGGGAATATGAGAGTCATCATTCTTGGCTAAAAAGTAAATTCAAATGGGTAATGTAGGTAGTTTTTATATGCATATTGTAGTGTACCTTTTTCGCAACCGAGGCTTCCAAACCTCTCCTCACCAGTCTGTACACGGACTTTTACATAACTCATATTGGAATTATATAACCACATGCATTTAAACAAGTAAACACATTCTACATCGAGTATTCATATGATTATTGCCATAACTAACAATCAATAGTACTTTTTACTAATTCATTTACACAGCGGAAAACATGATAATATATATATAGCACAGTCATGTGGAAATGTGATAAGAACATAATTCAAATACTTATCTTTTAACAGCTGTAGAAATCACCAACCAAGTGCATGCCTTCCACGAACCTCCCAGCCTTAGACCACACTGTTCATCATCTCAACAGTGGGTCACCCCCGAGCTAGGACTGAGCTCCACCCCAAGGCAAGGAATCCTAGGCTAGGCTGAGGTTACAGGGAAGACACCACAGAAATATCTGGAAGGATTCTTCCCAAAAGATGCCATCTTACGCCCACTACTACCAGACCCTCATTCCCCACATGCCTGTTCCGCCCAGGAGTATACACCTTCACACGCACAGTCCATCGGTGCTAACCTCCCCCTCTTTGTCTCGACAACAGGCCGGATCAGGAAGTCTCACTGGTGCTGGACACTCTCTGGAAGAAAACACTTCCCATCAAACTCTTTCACATGGAAAGAGTTGCTCACAGGCTTGACAACCTGCTTCCTCAAACCACAGTCCTCCCTCACCAGAAGAGAGGACACACACAAGTTCAACCCAAGTTTACTCTGGCCAGTACGCCACACGCAGTCCAGCACTGCTTGGCCACAACAGCCAATTGGGAAAAACAAACAAGCGCTTCCCCAATAGGTTCAACAATTCACGGAATAGTCTCCCGGTCTCGGTTTCGGGATGGTACCCAGTATTCTTGCAGAGGTCCCCCCCGTTTCCCCCTCAGATAGTCGGGTCCCAATGGAGAAGCTCCCCTCATGCGCTTCATTTCGACGATTATATTTGCATGCACCAGGGTTGACACTTGTCACCCTGGGAACTGCATGCGTTCCACAACGTGCATCCCCTTTGCATGTTCCCTCCCCTGCCAGGAACTTAGGATAAAATAATATGCACATGTCTCTTTTTGGAAATAATATTAAAATATTATTCCAGGCCTAAGCCCCCTAGGCTTAGCCCCTAGGCTCAACACTCAGCCCCTTATCCCACCTTTCAGCCCCTAATCCCTTGCCCACTTTGTGGACGCTCAGTCCCCCATCACTCATTCATCGTGGTCGGTCTGCACCTGGCGGGTGTTTATATTTTATTGATGTGCTACATACATATAGATACAAAATCCAGGCCCTTGGCCTTCAACCCTTAGGCTCTCTGGCCAAATCAAACACATAAGCCTACTGGCTTATACAAACTTGGCTTACAAGCCTATAACACATATTTACAATCTCTTTCAGATCATAGTTTACATCGGGGCTCGGCCTTGGGGACACTACAATCCCCTCCCCTTATTTTTGCACTGTCCTCAGTGCAACTTTACATAGCATCTGCAAGCTTTTCAAAATTTTCAAAAAGATGTGGGTACTCTGCCCGCATAACATCTGCATGCTCCCATGTCGCGTCCTCAGGACCGTACCAGGTCCACTGGACCTTTACAAACTCTATAGCTCGATTCCGGAGCTGTTTGCTTTTCCTGTCCAATATGCGTACATGATGCACTTGCAGGACACCTTCTGGTTCCACCTGAATCACAGTCCAATCGATAACATGATTAGCATCAGGTACATATTTCTTAAGCAGTGAAACATGAAATACATTATGTATAGTCATAGATGCAGGTAATGCAAGCATGTATGCAACTAGCCCAATCCTTTCCAGGATCTCAAATGGCCCACAAAATCTTGCTGCCAACTTGGCGCAACTTCCCAATTTCAGAGAACTCCTGTTAGTTTTCACTCTCGGGAAAACATGGTCACCCACTTTGAATTCTCTATGGGTTTTGTTACTATCAGCGTAACTTTTCTGCCTATCCTGGGCAGCTTTCAGATTTTGTTTGATTTTTATCATCTGATCTTCCATTTCTTTGAGTAGTTCGGGTCCTACTACTACCCTATCAGCTGGATTATCCCAGCTCACTGGAGTGTTGCACTTTCTACCATACAGTGCTTCGAATGGGCGCATCTTCAGTGATGCATGATGCCCATTGTTGTAGGCGAATTCTACCAAATGCAGGTAGTCTTCCCACCTTGATGGTTTATCCATCACATACATTCTCAGCATGTCGTCAATTACTCTGTTCACTCTCTCTGTCTGTCCATCAGACTCGGGATGATATGTTGTGCTAAAGTTCAGATTCGTTCCAAATCCTTTGAACATTCCCTTCCAGAAATTCGAACTGAATTTTGGGTCTCTATCAGACACAATTGTCTTAGGAATTCCATGCAAGCGTGCAACTTCTTTTAAAAAGATATCAGCAACATCTGCTGCTCTGTGGGTGGTTTTCAACGGAATAAAATGGGCAGCTTTAGTAAGCTTGTCCACCACCACCATGATTGAATCATGCTGCTTGCTTGTCCTGGGAAATCCTGTGATAAAATCCATTGTTACCACTTCCCATTTCCACTCAGGAATAGGTAAAGGTTGTAGCAACCTTGCTGGGTGTCCGTGCTCAGCCTTGACCTTCTGACATTCCATACATCTGGTGATATATTCAACAATTTCTTTCTTCATACCTGGCCAAAAATAATGGCTTTTGATTGCTGCCACAGTCTTCTGATATTCAGGATGTCCAACATAAGCCACGTTATGCATTTCCTTTAGAATTTCCAGCTTCAAATCTTGGTCATTGGGTACATATACTCTGTTCTTATACAAAAGTAGACCATTAGTTCCCAAGGCATAACCTTTCTCGATCTGTGGTCTTTCATGCTGCTGTATCTTTGCTACAAGATTTCTGTACTGCAAATCAGCACTTGCAGCCTCCATAATTCTGTCTTTCAACTCAATTTTGTACATGCTAATGGCTGTAGCATGTAATTCATGCACTTTTCTGCTGAGTGCATCAGCCACTTTATTGTCTTTCCCTTTGATATGCCTGATATCAAAGTCATATTCGCAGATAAATTCCAGCCATCTAATTTGCCTGGCATTTAGGGTTGACTGATCAAATAAATACTTCAGACCATTGTGGTATGTTCTTAATTCGAATTTCTTGCCCATGAGGTAATGTCTCCATTTCCTCAATGCATGGACAACTGCTGCCAGCTCTAAATCATGAGTGGCATAATTCTTTTCATGCTCTTTCAGATTTCGGGATTCATAACAAATTACAGATCCCTCTTGGCTGAGAACTCCTCCCAGCCCTTCCTTACACGCATCCGTTGACACTACATAATCCTTACTTGGATCAACAATCTTTAGGATTGGAGCACTAGTGAGCAGCTGCTTCAATTGCTGGAAGCTGCTCTCACATTGTTCAGTCCACTGGAACTTCTTCTCCTTCCTTTGCAANNNATGAGCTATCCTTGAAAATCCGGCTATGAACCTCCTATAATAACCTGCCAAACCCATAAAGGATCTAACTTCTGTCACATTTCTTGGCACTGGCCACTCTTGAATGACCTATACCTTCTCAGGATCCACAACGATCCCCTCTTCAGAAATAATGTGTCCCAGATAATGGATCTGCTTTTGG
>CBVK0100184832.1:4014-18309 GCA_900067695.1 Picea abies
TCAGTTCTTATATTATCTCTAGGATTTTTTTTTTTTTTTTATTTTCCATCTTATGGTTTTGGATTATATTTAAGGATTAGAGTCCCTCTACAAATTACTTTATGAAAAGGAATTGGTTTTTCTTTATTTTAATTTTCTACTTGAATTGTGTTACTTATGAGAATTTCACATGGTTATTTATTATGGAATTCATTAATACAAATATTTATGAGTTTTTTGGATTTTCGTATATTAATATTTTCTCATGGTTGCATATTTGCATATGAAATTTATTGTGCTATTACATGTTGATGAATTTAGTTAGATAATTGTTAATAGTTATGTTTTTTTAATGGTGTTTCAGATTTTATTATTTATATGAATTATGGGATATATTATTAGAATTCAAATGGGTTCTAAGAGGGAAATCTAATTTCTAAGTGATAAAAGAAAAAAATAAATGAACAAGTTACAATTAAGCATAAGCATGATTTCATCTTGTTATTACATGTTGGTGAATTTAGTTAGATAATTCTCAAGAATTATGTTTATGTAATGGTGTTTCAGATTTTACTTTTTGTATGAATTATGGGATGTATTATAGAAGTCAAATGGGCTCCAATGGGGAAATCTAATTGCTAAGTGGTAAAATAAAGAAAATATGAACACATTACAACTAAGCATAAGCATGATCCCATCATGTTATTGCAAGTTGGTGAATTTAGTGTTGTTAATCCAATGTTATGGACCAATGTATTGAAGGATATCACTTAGATTCCATGTGTTCTAATTAAATTTAATATCAACCAATTAATTGTCCCTTGTCAACTTGAGAATATTCATTTAATTTGTTTGGAACAATTTGATAATATTTTATTCTCAAGCACATTCATTAGAGCCCACTCTACAAGTGTGAAGTTGCTTATTTAGATTAGTTTCATTGCTTTATTGATTTGGAGTTAGCAATTTGAATTATAATTATTTCGTATTGCAATAGTTTAATTTAGTTCCTTGTCTTTATTATTTAATCTTGAACGCATAAGCTATATGACTAAGGATTGATTGCATCAATAAGTTTTACTTTCATCAAGTTTCCATGAGTTTTGTAGATAAGAATATAAAGAGTGGAATAATTTTTTTTATCTAAGTGTGTCATTGTTTTGATTTTTGCACAAATAGGAATTAAACCGAGTTTAGAAATTACTTATTTTTAACTTCCAACATTTAGGAATCAAATACAAAGATAACCTCTATATCTTACACAAATAGTGTTTGACATCTCACAAACTTACAATTCCTTTGTTTGACATATTAAGTGTACAAGTAGATTAGCATATTTCTTGTTATAATAAGGAGTTTAATTCACTTGTCATTTTTGGAACCGTTTACAGGGAGATGCCAAAGGATTAGGAAATTCTCTTTGTATCGATTTAGAAAAAAAAACGCATGGTTAGGGGATCAACTGAGGGGAATAGTCCACATCCCCCTTTGTTGGATTCCATACACAATGTTTTGCATTAGTAGTAGAGCATATAGGATGCATGAATAGAGTTTGAGGTCACTCCAAAGGAATATTTCATGGTGCAATAGGAGCCACTGAAGATACTAACACACTAGCAAGAAAATCTGTAAAAGGAGGAAAGACATGATGGGTACCATCCAGATCCCTATCTACTTCTAATTAAAAGGTTGTTGAATCGATCTCTATACCAGCCAATATTGGAGTTAGTTTCACCATTGATGTTGCATCCATACCTTTTGTTGTAGAAATAGAAGAATTGATTAGTGAACAAGAAGACTCAAAATTCCACGAAAACACTGTGTAGGAACCGTAATTTACTGTAGAATATATTCCTTCCGAATAATCTATAACACAAGGAAAGTTCCATTTTTTGAAATTCAACATGGTTGAAGTAGAAGGGGAAGCTTGAATTCATCTATACCCTATGGATCTTGACTTTCCAATTCAAGATTATGAGGGGATGGTTCAAATGAAAAGCATTCCACCTTTTTCTATGCCAAATTTTCCTCGCTTAGCTAGTAAAGATCCAGACACTTTCCACTTCGATTTTGATGTGCTTTGATTTATTATGATCAGAAGCTTAAGTTGTTTCCTACCACTCTCAAAGAAGAAACTTGTTTTTGGTTCATGGGGCTTGGAGGAGAAACCATCTAAACTTGGGATGAAATGCAACAAACTTTTCTGGAAAAAAGTATCAATATTAATGCAAAGTCAAGGAGATAAGAGAAGAGATTTTCAAAATGACATGAAAAGAAGATGAAATTCTAAAAGATTATGTTGAGATATTCCAATACAATCTATAGAGATGAAAATAGAACAAGTTGAATTCAGATGCTCTTCAGATGAGTCTCTTAAGATGGCTTTAAGATGAATGTATTGATTTATTGAATTTAATGGAGGTAGGGGATATATTTTAGTTATATTATGAGGATATTTGTGAGTTATGCAAGTGTTACTCATGAGTCAATGCAAAACATGTTAAATCCACCAAAGATGTTGTTGTTGGAATCACCAAATCAACTTGGAGAGGAGTCACTTCGGATCAAATTGGAAATCTGTTGAATAATTTCAAGATTAATATTCTCAGCTCTCTCAATTTGTAGTAGAACATAATGCAAGCCCAGAAGAGGTATAATGAAGAAAAGTTGACTTTAGCCATATTTTATTCCAAATGTTGAAAGAAACACCCTCTTGGAGACTATTCACTAAATAAAATAGAAACGTGTGCCATTTGTGAAAAAAAACCATGCCACTGTTAGTTGTCCTTCATTGCCAGAATTAAAAGAAGAATGCCAAGGAGATAACAAAGAGATAGAGAAAATATGATTTACTACTAAAAAATGGCCATGGTACACTTGAACATCATATATGGTGCAAGACCAATCTCAATAATATGCTTCATTTATTGCTAACACTCAATATCCTCCTTAAAATTGATATCCACCCATGCCTTGTAAGCAATGGCCAACTCATTAAACTTAAAACCAATCTTGAAAATAAGAATGGTGAGGACTTCCCTTTGGAAATATGCCACAACATCCAACCCAATAATACCTACCATAACACCATTCACATTAACAATTATAATTGTCATTGAATTAGCCTCCCCAAATAAATGCACATCATATTCCTAACCCAAACAATAAATCATTTCAACCCACTTACAATGTAACATCCCACTCTTGCGCACACTGAGCAACTTATTCTTTGAGGACACTTGCGTGCAAGTGATCCGGGTCATTATACTATTGGTTGTTTTGATTATGATTATAAGATATTGTGGATTCGATGATATGTTATTTTGTTGTATTTACATAGACAGTTGTTATTGAATGGGTTCTCCTGAGTGTGTAGGACTCTGGACGTCGAGGATTTCGAGGCATCAATGAAACCCCTTGGATTCTAGATCGATTCAGGGAGTGGACTGGTAGGGTTTGAATGTTGTTGATGTGGCATATGTGCATATGATTAGATATTATGATGTTGATTTTTTTTTTTTACATGATTTGTTGATGGATGCAGGCTAACGATAGCTTACCGACCAGACTCACATTTGGAGTAAAGGGGTCATGTACGACAACCAAAGACATTGAGGGAGAGGTGTGGCAGCAACCCTACCACAGCGTACTAGCACTCCCACCATGGCTTGAACTATAGGTTAACAATTACCTAGTTCGAGAAGGCCCACAATGCCATGAGGGAAGACTGTGACAGTCGCTCACAATGATTCTAAGGGGCGCGCAATAAGGAAGGGTCTTTATTCCTTAGAGGCCCTTAGTCTCCCACAAGATCACCTGACAGAGTATTGACTCCAGGGGTTTGACGTCAACCAAATTCAGTCAAGAGGCGAGTGGCACCCTTGGAGCACATAGTGAGTCTTGAAGGGAACGTCGCGCGAATAAAATAGAAAGAGGCGAGTGGCACTCTTGGAGAATGTGGTGCATCCTGAAGGGCACATTGTGATTTTAACTATGGTAATTTAATAAACCTAATGCCTAGAAAACTATGCCTCCTTAGGACCTGGTTGGCCTTAAAATGAATGATGTGATAAGTAAAGTTTAATAACAAATTTTGCCTTAAAAATTGTCGCCAAGCCTAGTGAATTGAAAACCTAGGTCTAAGTAGAACCTTTGAACAAAAAAAAACTAATTAGAAATGTAACAAGAAGGGGGTAAAGAAAATTCAAGCATTAATAATTAAAGTGGAAATTTTAATAAAGGTTTAATTAATAAAAGGGGTATTTGGTTGTTTTGCCTAAACCTGCTAATTATGAACTTAGTTATAAAAAGGGGAAACTTTAAGAAAAATGGAAACTTAAAGAAAAGGGGGAAACCTAAGGAAAAGGGGAAACTTAAAGAAAAGGGGGAAACCTAAGGAAAAAGGGAAACTTAAAGAAAAGGGGAAACTTAAAAAAAAAAGGGAATGTCTAACTTAGTAAGGAATCTAGCCTTTGTGACTCTCTGTTTATGAACTCAACTAGGAATTAAGTAAGGCGTAAGTCATTTAAGAATTGTAAGGGAATATTGGGACACCGAGGAGCATTTTTAGGAACGCTTTTAGGTGGGTGAGGGAAATAAACAAATTTAATTAATTAATAAAATTGATTTTTCGGTGCAACTTGGGGATTGGGTGACATGTGTACAGGGGAGGTTTTTCAAAATTAATTAAATGAAAAACGAATCTAATGAAGGTTTTGGGAAACTAATGACTAAGAAAACTCTATAAAAAGGATGGTGGAGGAGGAGTGTGAATCGCATATGTCTTGTGTAACATTACATTGCAGAAATTTCATCTTGACTGAACTTTCTCTTGTGGGAGTTGGGATACCCAGCTCGGGTAACGAGTGGTAGCTTGACCTTGCGAGGCGAGCTAGGTGCTAGCATTCTCTGGTATTGTTTGTGTGGCCCCTTTGTGGCTTGGGAGGCTCAGGGGGAAGAATATTACCCCTAGCGTTGGTTGGGAGGCACCGGCGAGGTCTCATCGGTCGACAAGTTGGAGTTGGACGGAGCGCGAGCGCGGGACAGTCACTTCCAGTTCTTCGCATTTGGCTATGCTACGCTTATGCATAATTTGTATTGAATAATAGCTTAATTTCTTATTCATGCATTTATTTATTGTCGAAAGCTCGCTTGTGTAGATGCTTATAAAAGAAAAACACTCGATTAGTTATGCATATGAATTCATATATTGTCGATAGTGCATCGTGTGAAATTGCAAAAGGTTCACTAAATTTTTGTTTCTGAGATTTGTTTTATTTACTATGTTTCATTGTAGTTTTTGGTGTTGGTTGGGATTATTACTATGTTTGTATTATTACCAAGGAAGGTTATGTCTTGGTTCTCGGGCCATTATTTTATTTTACTCTGTGTTTTTATTGTTTTTAATACAAAGAAATTTTGTTTTTATCTTATGTTCCTTTATCCTTTAAGTTATTAGTTCATGCCTGAGCAGTCAACCAGGAGCCGAATCGACTATCTTTCACTCCAGTGTTAAATATTTAGCTTCAAATGCCCTGCTTTCATGTGCATGGATAATAAGTGTAGGATAAATTATCTGCCCAGCAAGGAATTTTCTCCTGGGCGTTTATTCCCTTCATTGCTCTGTGATTTTTGTGTTTTTACTTTCTGCAAATCATTTTTTTATTTGCCCAACAATTCCTTTGCTCGTACAACAAAAATTCCTCCTTATTGCTCAACAATTTTTGTGGTCTTTACTCAGCAGATTTCGTTTTCATCACCCAACGATTTCCTACCTTATCTGCATTGATGGGGTGTAAACTTGTGTTATTTTCCATTGCTCAACCATATTTTCATTTTATTCCTCAGAAAAATCGTGTTACCCACCCAACCATTTATTGGGCATGGTTCTCTGCATTTTTGGTATAAAAACGTGCTCAGATGGTGGGGGGAACTAGAAAGAGTTTTTACCCTCCTTACCTCTGTGTTTTTGGTGTAAAAACGTTCTCAGACTGTGGGGGAAACTAGCAAGAGTTTTTACCCTCCTTACCTCTACATTTTTCATGTAAAAACGGGCTCAGACAGTGGAGGAAACTAGCAAGATTTTTTACCCTCCTTACCTCTACGTTTTTGGTGTAAAAATGTGCTCAAACTGTGGGGGAAAGTAGAAAGAGTTTTACCCTCCTTACCTCTGTGTTTTTGGTATAAAACGTGCTCAGACCGTGGGGGAAAATAGCAAGATGTTTTACCCTCCTTACCTCTGCATTTTTGGTGTAAAAATGTGCTTAGACTATGGGGGAAACCAACATGCATTTTTACCATCTTGATCTCTGCATTTTTTGTGTAAAACATGATAGCTTGTGGGGGAACCAACATGAGTTTTTACCTTCTTTATCTCTGCGTGTTGCTCACTATTTTTCCCAGAACTTTCCTCATTATCTCTGTGTTGTTGGGGAATTTACCAACTCTTATTTTTCCTTCATGTCTATGAGTTATTAAGTCCCTGCCTTTTTCTTATTCCTACACTTTTTTTTGGCATTAGAAGATTCCCTACACATTGGAGTGTCCTTTGGTTTCATTTGATTTTACTTAGTAATATTCAAAGGTAGATATCTTCTTTCAATGCGATCACATAGTTTTATGTGTATCCTTTTCCTTATGATGTCTAGAAGTCTTCAAGTTTAATATTCGTTGTTAAGTGTCATTTTATATATCAATGTTAATTTTAATGAGCACTTTAGAGATCTATGACCTGTCAATAAAAGGCTCTACTGAATGCTTGATTTATTTTGGTGTCAGTCTATAAATGAATGAAAGAATTATATTCACGCATGCATTATAGGTGATGTATCAAATTTACTTGAGTATGAATTAAATTTTTGAAGGACTAATGTAGATTAATAACACCTAAGTTGGGGACTTTACAATGTAAATTGTAAGCCTCATTGAAAAACATTACTACTTTGAGCATGAATTGGAATTGATACTTATTTTGCGCCATGTATTAAAGGAGATGTATTGAATGTTTGGATTTGATTTGATTACATGATCTCCTTGATTAATGTTGATGTGCGATCAATTTAACAATTAGATTTCTTGCGCACCTTGATAATGTAGAGGGGTGATTACTTAAGTAAATAAATCATTCGCGCACCACGATATAAATGTTGATGAATTCCACGTTATAAGCAACGCTGATGTATAATGATATGTGTATAATTTACTATTGCTTCCCTTAAATTGATGTATGATTGCTTGAGTAGATAGCTTGGTTGCACCATGATATAAATCGATAGTTTTCTCTGGTGAAATGAATAATTAATAATTGATGAATGATTGAGTTATAAATTTACCTTGTGCCATGGATTATGTTGTGATTAAATTATTGGATTGCTTACGCATTGGATTAACAGTGGATGTAAAATTATTTATCTTGATTACCTGTGCGCCTTACAATAATGGTGATGCATGATTAGTTTAGTAACAAAATGTACTTGCGTGCCTTAATTTAAGTGGGCGTGTGATCACTTCGTCATTATTCTTTGCACCTTGAATTTAAATGTTAACTAATCTGGCGTCATGAATTTATTAGATATATGACTAATTTAGTGACTATATTTCTCTTTCTCCTTACTTAAGTCGACATGTGATTGATCTAGAATTGTTTACTCTCGCGTGCAATGAATATTTAATTGTTGATGTATGATTGATAACGATAATGATTACCCTTGCGCCATGATTAATTGATTAATAGGATTGATGAATGGATCTAGTTGATGATTGGACTTGTTTGTTAGTGGGATGTAGACACTTCCTTTTTCCTCGGAACAGTCGCCATCCCTAAGACCTTAAATGGTTAAAATCAATTGGAACCTAGGCTTGAGCGTTTCTTATGTGTCCTAGAGGTCCTAACCTTGTAGGGTAGGTCAGGTGGGTAGTCATTTTATATTCATTATATGTGTACGTGTTGTAAATCATTTCAAGGTGATTATGATGTGTTGATCTTCTACGCTACCTATCCTTTGTTGATGCATTGAATGCATTGTTAGTGATTTCCATGATGAGCAGAAGGTATTTCTTTTACTAATTATGTTGTTGATTAGGCGTCGATGTGATCATGTGTTGAAGTTAATTTCTTAACGCAAAAAAAAAAAAAAAAAAAAAAAAAAAAAAAAAATACCTTTTGTGCTTTACTTTTTCTTAGGTGTAACGGAGGGTCATTACATATGGTATCAGAGTGGGTTCAACCCTGCAACTGTGGATCATCACACCTTCCTCTATACTATACATGGATCAATGATTTATCGATCAATTAAAATTTGAATTTGTCCCTACAGTAATCCTGGATAGAGGATGTCATGGAGGTAGACAACGTGGTGCTAGGGTAGGATGTGCAATGCCTCCAGTAGCATCCACGCCAGAGGGGTCTAACCCCTAAGGTGAAGAACATGTTGTTGGACATGAGTTGATTGTTGAAGGGAATGTGGTTGGTCTAACTAGGTCCTTCCAGAGGATATAAGAGGCCTTGTTTAAACCAACTAGATAAAGATGAGACCAGGATGCCTGTACCCCCTTAAGGTCCACAGCGTGCCCCATTCGGTGCTGGTAACTTTAATTGAGAACTTGAGAAGGTTAAGCTTCCCAATTTCACGGGTGCCATGGACGAATCAGTCGTCGAGGTTTGGATGGAGAATAGGGTGGTGTGCATCGCACTTCGCGATTTCACCTCCAACTTGAAGGTCCACATGGTGATATTTCAGTTGAAGGGAAGTGCTCTTCTATGGTGAAAGATGCTCCTACCTCAACTAAAAATGGTCGTTGAACATGTGTCATGGGAACTGTTCGAGGAATGGTCCCGGGAGAAGTAATTGTGAGGGGAAATTATTGAGCACCAGCTCAATGAGTTCAATTCCTTATGACAGGGTGGTCGTATGATGTCGGAGTATGAGGCCAGATTATGGAGCTAATTCGGTATGCCCTGCATCTGAACACAGAGAATTTTGAGGTCAACAAGTTCGTGTTCGGCCTCAACTCGAACAATTCATGTAAAGGTGAGGACCCTATTACCTCATACATTGCACAATGCATCCCAGAAGGCCCTCATAGCTGAGGCAGAGCTGACCTACAGGGGTCAGGGAATGACTCCTGCAAGACCTTCTAGACACATGAAATCCGATGTGCAGCAAAAATAGATAGCCATGTTTAGAAGAAAAGATCGGGATCACAGGCTATTAGGCCATCAAACTCTACTTTGGGGATTAGGAGATCTAGTCCAAAGACCGAATGCCAAACGAAAGGTTGGACCAAGGATTACGAATTGTCACATTAACTTGGGAGATTTTTTCATGAAGCCTAACCTATTATCACGATATTAGGATCATATGACATCGTGATCAGTATGGACTGGTTGGAATCAATGATGTGATACCTGACTGTAAGACGAGACTGTTGAGTTGACATTGATGAGGGACAAAGAAAAATGATTGTAGGAAGACCTAGGGAGTGTCCTTGAGGTTCATTCTTCCCTACAACTATAGAGGTGCATGCGCAAGGATGCAATCTATATGCAATCCTAGCGTTGAATGACAAGGGTGTGGCATAAGGATTAGAAAACCTTCCTATAGTAAGAGAGTTTGCAAGCATGTTCCCAGAAGAGTTACCAGGTTTTCCGCCCAAAAGAGAGCTAGAATTTACCATCAACTTAAAACCTAGAACTGAATCGATAGCAAGAACACCTTATCAGATGTCAACACCTGAGTTACAGGAATTGAAAATGCAACTAAAGGAGTTGTTGGACCTAGGAATTTTATGTCCAAGTGTACCACCTTGAGGTGTGCCTGTTATTTTTCATACAGAAGAAGGATGGGTCGTGGAGACTCTGCATTGACTACCGTCAATTAAACAAGGAAACGATCAAGAACCAATATTTGTTGCCAAGAATAGACAATTTTTTTTGTTTTGACCAAACGAAAGGAATGACGGTTTTTTCGAAGATCGACTTGATATTAGGATATCATCAGTTACAGATCAAGGAGGAAGATATTCCTAAGATCGCATTCAAGATGAGGTTCAAGCATTACAAGTTTACAGTTTTTCTGTTTGGACTAACAAATGCCCCAAAGGTATTCATGAGCTTGATGAATGGGGTGTTCCACGAATACTTGGACAATTTTTTCAAGTATTCATTGTCAAAATTTGATATATTCTCGGATGACGAAAGAACATGATGAACTTTTGTGCTTGGTACTAAAGTTTTTACCAGAAAAAAAAAAATTATACGACAAACTGTCAAAATGCTCTCGAAGGGTCAACGAGATATTAGCGACAACGTCAATACTGAAGGTCCCCGACATGGACGGAGATTTCTTGGCATGCGTAGATGCATCCAAGGAAGGCTTAGATGGAGTATTGATGCAAGACGGTCAAGTGGTCACCTACATCTCAAGGAAATTAAGAAGGTATGAGGAGAGATACACAAAGCGTGTTTGGGAGTTATTGGCCATTATGTAGGCCTGGAAGGTGTGGAGACACTATCAGACTAGACGAAAATTCGAACAAAAAGGGAAACATATCACTATGGAATGGTTCAGTTGTTACGCAAATGACTTAAGCGCACGGTGAAAGTGTTGGTCAATATTACTTATCCAATACAATTTGAGATTAAGTACATTAATTGATCAGTGAACAGAGTGGGAGATGCATTGAGTTGGAGACCTCACATGTTTTTGGTGATACTTCTTCAAATGAATCTCTGAGAAAAGATTCTAACTACAGAGAGACGATGACTGGTATAAAGAGGTTAAGGAAAATTTCAGACAAGACACCATGTTGGTACAAAAACGTGAAGGATATACTTTGGACAAGGACATATGGATGAGGTATAATAACTGGATTTATGTACCACCTAACGACAAATTGAGAAGTTATATCTTAAGTGAAGCTCCTAGAGAAGTGTTTATGGCTCATCCAGGAGTCACGAAGATGAGAGGAAACCTTAATCCCTTATTCTTCTGGAAAGGAATGAAGGAAGACATCGTTATCTATGTGGCGAGGTATCTAGGATGTCAGCGAGTGAATGATGAACATAGACATCCGGTTGGATTAATACAGCCACACGTCATTCCAGAGTCAAAATGGAAAGCCATTTTGATGGACATTGTTGTTGGATTGTCGTTGACGGTAAGGAGGCATGACTCAATTTTTGTGGTAGTTGACACTCTGACGAAGAGTGCACATTTTATTGATGTAAGTATGACATATCAAGCACCAGACATAGCTAGAATTTTGTCAGCAATATTGTGAGACTGTCTGGCATGCCAAAAATAATCATATTTGATCGAGGATTAGTGTTTACAGGACAATTTTGGACTAGTTTCCAAGAAGCCTTGGGAACCCAACTTAACATTAGTACCACATATCACCCGGAGATAGATGGGCAGACCGAAAGAAAAAACCAAATCTTGGAGGATATGTTGCGTATGTACGTAATGGACCAACAAAAGTGTTGGGAAGAATTCTTGCCACTGGCAGAATTTGCATATAACAACAATTACCAAAGCACCATTAAGATGGCGCCTTTCGAGTTTCTTTACGGGCGACCATGTCAGACGCCTTTGAGTTGGGATTAGTTTGAGGATAGGTTCCTGGTGGGACCAAAAGCGATCCAAGAAATGGAAGATCAAATGCAAACAATAAGACAAAGGATCAAGGAAGCGTAGGATCGGTAGAAGAGTTATGTCGATGCGCATCATGTCGATCGTAGTTATGAAGTTGGCGATCCAGTCTTCTTGTGGGTGAAACCGCATAAGAGTTTGATCAAGTTTGGAAAGGGTTCTAAACTCTCTCCTAGGTTCATGGGACCTTTCGAGACTGTGGAAAATAAGGGGCTCATGGCATATCGACTAGCTTTTCCTGATTCTTTGAGGCGTATGCACAATGATTTTCACATATCTGTTTTGAGACATTATGTTAGTGATCCTACACATGTTATTGACATGAGTACCTTGCGCGTATCAAACGAGGGTTCTCTCATGGCGAAGCCAATATGCATCCTAGAAAATCACATTTGACAGCTACGGCGTCAAACAGTAGATCAGGTTAAGGTCCAGTGGGACAACTGTAGTCCACACTCGACGACCTGGGAGGAGGCATATGATATGTGTCAGCAGTTTCCATTTTTTTTTTTATAGCTATTCATATGATATAGTGATACACTTTATTTCGGCTCTTACATATTGTGAAACTTCGGCACGAAGTTTAAAACAAGAGGGGGGTGTATGTAACATCCTTCTCTTGTGCACACTGAGCAACTTATTCTTTGAGGACACTTGCATGCAAGTGATCCGGGTCATTATACTATTGGTTGTTTTGATTATGATTATAAGATATTGTGGATTTTATGATATGTTATCTTGTTGTATTTACATAGACAAGTGTTATTGATTGGGTTCTCCTAAGTGTGGAGGACTCTGGACGTTGAGGATGTCGAGGCATCGATGAAACCCCTTGGACTCTGGATCGAGTCAGGGAGTGGATTGTTAGGGTTTGAATGTTGTTGATGTGACATATGTACATATGATTAGATATTATGATGTTGATTGTTTTTGCTGACATGATTTGTTGATGGATGAAAGTTGTCGATAGCTTGTTGACCAGACTCACATTTGGAGTAAAGGGGTCATGCACAACAACCAAAGACATTGAGGGAGAGGTGTGGCAAAAGCCCTGCCACAACCTACTAGCACTCTTGTTGTGGCTCGAACTGTAGGTTAACAATTACCTAGTTCGAGAAGACCCACAATGTCATGAGGGAAGACTATGACAGTTGCTCACAATTATTCTAAGGGGCGTGAAATAAGGAAGGGTCCTTATTCCTTAGAGGCCCTTAGTCTCCCACAAGATCACCTAACGGATTATTGACTCTAGGGGTTTGACGTCTATCAAATTCAGTCAAGAGGTGAGTGGCACCCTTGGAGCACGTAGTGCGTCTTGAAGAGCACATTGCACGAATAAAACAGAAAGAGGTGAGTGGCACCCTTGGAGCATGTGGTGTGTCCTGAAGGGTACATCGCAATTTTAACTATGGTAAGTCAATAAACCTAATGCCTAGAAAAATATACCTCCTTAGGACCTGGTCGGCCTTAAAATGAATGATTGGATAAGTAAAGTTTAACAACAAATTTTCCCTTAAAAACTGTCAACAAGCCTAGTGAATTGAAAACCTAGGTCTGAGTAGAACCTTTGAACAAAAAAAAACTAATTAGACATGTAACAAGAAGGGGGTAAAGAAAATTCAAGCATTAATAATTAAAGTGGAAATTTAATAATTAAAGTGGAAATTTAATAAAGGTTTAATTAATAAAAGGGGTATTTGGTTGTTTTGTCTAAACCTGCTAATTCTGAACTTAGTTATAAAAAGGGGAAACGTTAAGAAAAATGGAAACTTAAAAAAAAGGGGGGAAACCTAAGGAAAAGGGGAAACTCAATGAAAAGGGGAATGTCTAACTTAGTAAGGAATCTAGCCTTTGGGACTTTATATTTATGAACTCAACTAGGCATTAAGTAAGGCGTAAGTCATTTATGAATTGTAAGGGAATATTGGGACACCGAGGAGCGTTTTTAGGAACGCTTTTAGGTGGGTGAGGGAAATAGACAAATTTAATTAATTAATAAAAATGATTTTTTGATGCAACTTGGGGATCAGGCGACATGTGTATGGGGGAGGTTTTTCGAAATTAATTAAATGAAAAAGGAATCTAATGAGGGTTTTGGGAAACTAATGAATAAGAAAACTCTATAAAAAGGAAGGTGGAGGAGGAGTGTGGATCACATCTGGCTTGCATAATGTTAATATGTTGAAATTTCATCTTGACTGAACTTTCTCTTGTGGGAGTTGGGATACCCATCTTGAGAAACGAGTGGTAGCTCAACCTTGCGAGGCGAGTTGGGTGCTAGAATTCTCTGGTATTGTGTGTGTCACCCCTTCGTGGCTCGAGGGGCTCAAGGGGAAGAAGAGTACCCCTAGCGTTGGTTGGGAGGGTGAGGTCTCATTGGTCAACAAGTCGGAGTTGGACGGAGTGGGAGCGCGGGACAGTCACTTCTGATTCTTCGCATTTGCCTACGGTACACTTGTGCATAATTTGTATTGAATAATAAATTAATTTCTTGTTCATGCATTTCTTTATTGTCGAAAGCTCGCTTTCATATATGCTAATAAAAGAAAAAGACTCGATTAGTTATGCATATGAATTTATATCTAGGAGATAGTGCGCCGTGTGAAATTTCAAAAGGGTCGTGAGATCGGAAGAGCGGTTCAGCAGGAATGCCGAGACCGATCTC
>CBVK0100184833.1:0-18303 GCA_900067695.1 Picea abies
AAAATATCGATGTGTTGATCTTTGATCTGGTTATGTGAGTGGTTACTGAAGGTGTTCGTCCTCTGTTGGAATGTTTGTGTTGTCGAACACTATTTGAGAAACTTTTCTTGTGTTTCTTCCCAAAACTGCACCCTTCACATACTTCATCATCATTCTTGATATAAGGAATATCGTTCACCATGTTCTACTTCCTGAACAACACCAAACTTTGAAAATTCAAATGTCCCATCCTTAAATTCCAAAACATGTTATTCATTTCTTTTGTAACATTCAGACTGTGTGAGTTACTTGAATCAAAAGAAAGTTTGAAGATTGTGTCTTCATTCATTTCTCCTCTTGTTGTTGCTAAATTTTCATTCAACTTATCCATGATTAAGCACTCTTTATTATCAAATACTAAATTATATTTTTGCTTCATCATATGACCTACATAAATTAGGTTCTTCTTCAACGTTGGTGTTAACAATGTGTCCTCAATAAAATTAATCTTTCCATGCAATGTTGGAATTGCAATTGTACATTTCCCTTTAACTTCAAAAACTCTATCATCACCAAATATAACTTTACCAGAACAATTGTAATTTATTCTAGCTAACAACTCCTCCTGAGATGTCATATGAGTTGAACATACCAAATCAATATACCAAGCTTCACTTTCTTCATTATGTGCCATAAATCTTGATATGAATAACTTCTCATTCCTTTTTTGCTTCAACAACTATATTGCCACCTTTATGTTCCATATCTCGCAATTTTTCATAACAATGTTTTTCAAGATGACCAAACTTATGACAATAATAACATTGTGGTCCGTGTCCTGCTTGAGAACCATCTCTTCCTCTTCCTCTTCCACGAGAATTGTCTCTGCTTCTTTCTCTGAACTAACTTGGACTTCTTCCTCTTCCTCTTGAAGTGGATGCATTTCCTTGATAATTTTGTGACTATTTTGGATGCCTATTCTGATTATGATTCTGATATGGACCCCTACTTCTTCCTCTTGCTCCATGCTTTGTGAAGAAAGTGTGTTTTCTTTCCTCTATTGAATTATTTATTCAACAGTTAGCAAAAAGGCACTCAACTCATCAATTTTCATTGTGTTTAAATCTTTGGATACCATAATACTAGTGGTGACCATCTGAAACTTGGGTAGAACACTTCTTAAAATATTCTCAATTAGTCTTCTTTCAAGAACATCTTTACCTAAGGATCTCATCTGATTAACAATATCTTTCATTTTTGTGATGTAATCATGAATGGATTCATTACTTTGCATATTTGCAATTTCAAATTTTTGCCTTAAAGTTTGCAATTTAGCTATAGCCACACCTTCATATGTGTTCTTTAAAATATCTCATGCTTGCTTGGATGATTCTACAACATTGATTCTCAAAAATATAGATTCTTCAATTGCACTCCCTATAAGAGAAAGATCTTCATTATCATTATTCATAAGTTCCTTTAGAGATTTTTTTCCATCATCACTCAAGGCTTTGAATTTGTTAGCACAAGGCATATCATATCCATAAACTACAAGTTCTCATAAATATTTAGTAATAAATATGGGTTGCATGCATTTTCTCCAATAAAAATAATTTGTGCCAAGAAATTTAGGTAACACAATATTACTTGTCACCGGGACAATAAAAGAGAGATAGAGAAGATGCAAAATCAACACAATGTGTCCCACTTCACCTTGGACAAGAACAATCGTCCCAAAAATCGAGACTCAGCCACCCCCAAATAAATGATATTTTTATTAATTTGAATAGTACAAAAAAGGAGCATAACACTTGCCAAATCCTATTCATACTTTTTAGTCAACCCTCTTACAATGTATATGTAACCCTCTTTAAATTATGCCCAAATATTTTTAAAAAATAAAAGATTTAAAATAATGTCTTTTACACTTTTATATCAAATTACTACTTTCTCTAAAGAACTAAAGCACTCTCAAGCTCCTTTACATGCCTTAATAATGAATTAATGGTAAGTGGTCACATGCCTTTTGTTTAGTTTATTAAATGGGTGGGAAGCATTATAAGAAAAAATTATAATTAACTTTTATGCAAAACGTGAAAGTCTCACGCTTTCATAGAGGAACGATCCACTCACTGCAATATACAAATAAAAAAAACATACCAGTCGCACCAATCTTCAATATTCTCTCTTGTCTACGGATTTTAAACTCCAAAGGCAGGAAATACTATGCAGAAAATAATATCATTATTGTATTTTGAATTCCAAAGGCAGTAAATACTATGCAGAAAATAATATTATTATTGTAAAGTTATCACGTGGAAAAACTTTTCAACATTATTTTCTATTTCGTTGTATCTCCAAGTCACGCAGATACCAAACTTTCACGCAATCACCAACCATTTGTACGCAACAACAACAATTACACCAATCTATACGCAACATGCCTTGCTCGCACCAGGTTTCCTTGCTCACACGCTCTTCATGCATGCACTTCTCATAACAATTTCCCAGTTATATGCCCTGCTCTGATACCAAATGAAAACTAATACACCAACAATAATAATGATGGAAAACTAATACACCAACAATAATAATGGAGCAAATAAATTCAACAATAATGCACACTCAACTCAAAATTATTCATTACCAAAGCACACATTTATACATATAAAGGAGATGTCCCCGGAGTCAACCATCTCCTATAATATTTCAACAATTACTCCTTAATTCACTCAACAATCTCTTCACAAATCTCTCAAGCATATTTTTCTAACTCTAATTAGGCCTTCGAGATATAACAACTAACAACAATTAATCTAGAATATTTCAAATGCAATATTATTCCAACAAATGATAATTATTCTGGTAAAGTTGTATCGGTGATGATAGACTTTATGAAGTTAAAGGGAAAGGTAGAGTTGCAATTTCAGCATTGCATGGAAAGAAAAAGTTTATTGAGGACACATTATTGACACGAGCATTGAAGAAGAACCTACTTTATGTAGGACAGATGATGGAGCAAAACTACAAGTTGGTGTTTGATAATAAAGAGTGCTTAATCATGGATAAGTTGAATAAAAATGCAGTAGTAGCAAGAGGAAAAATGACTGAAGACATAATTTTCAAACATTCTTTTGATTCAAGTAACTCACATAGTTTGAATGTTCCAAAAGAAATGAATAGCAAGATTTAACATTTAAGGATGGGACATTTGAAATTTCAAAGTTTGGTGTTGTTAAGGAAGCATAACATGGTGAATGGTCTTCCTTATATCAAGATGGATGATGAAGTATGTAAAGGGTGCCTTTGGGAAACAACATAGGGAAATTTTCTCAAATGGAACATGGAAGGCTAGAGAACGTCTAGCACTAGTACATTCAAATTTGTGTGGTCTAATGGAGACTGTGTCTTTTGGAAAGGGACGTTATTTTCTCACTTTCACTGATGATTATCCCAGGAAAATTTGGGTGTATTTTTTGCAGGAGAAGTTTGAAGTGTTTACTCATTTTCTTGAGTTTAAGGAATTGGTTGAAAAGTAAAGTGGTTTGAAAATTCTCACCCTACGAACAGATAAAGGGGGAGAATACAAGTCAAATGAATTTTTGAATTATTGCAGGAACAATGGAATAAAGAAAGAGTTGAATTATTGCAGGAACAATGGAATAAAGCAAGAGTTTATCAATTCCTACCTTCTTCAATAAAATGGAGTTGCAAAAAGGAAAAACAAGACCATAGTTGAAATGGCTTGGAGCATGCTGAAAACTAAGTCTCTTGGAAATGAATTTTGGGTTGAAGTAGTGCACACAACAATTTACACTCTCAATAGATGTCATACGACAGAAATATTGAATTTGACTCCAGAAGAAGCTTGGTCAGGATACATACCAAGTGTTGCACATATGAAAGTTTTGGGTACTTGTACTACATATGCACATGTTCCTAAGGAAAAGAGGAGAAAATTGGATGATAAAAGTGTGAAGTGCATTTTTATTGAATATAGTATTGAAACAAGAAGTTACAGGTTGGTTGATCCTCAAGCAAAGAAGGTCCCTTAACTATCTAGTTAAGCTAGCAAGACAACACAACAGTTTGTTAGTTTGTTAGTGGCTCAACTAAATAGAAAACAACAAATAAATAAAAACCAAACTAAGCATGCATATAACATCAAACATAAATTTGCAAATGAGACAAAGTGATAGCTATCAATGGAAAGTGGTATTCAAATTGATAACACCTAGGATAAAAGTGGGACTTATGAGTCCCCTATTCCTCCTTGGGAGGGCTCTTGAGTCCCCAAATACAAATCTTTCTCTCTTCTAAAAATGGCTAAAAATGGAAATACAATGGTGAAGACTTGATTGTTGAACTTCTCAATAGGAGAGAGGTGCAACACTTGCTATGATGCTCAAAGAGTTCTAGGAGAAAGATGGCTTCTCTAAGACAAATTGAACAACATAACAATATTGAAAATTCGCTTTCTTTGCACACCTTGGTCATGTATTTATAAGACCAATGCAATCTTTTTCTTAGTTTGCTCATAGCGTGAATGGGGACCCTTTGAAGGTGCTTCCCATCCTTTTAGTAGACCCAAGGAAATATTTTGGGTCGATTTTGTGGTATTTTCATGGTACATTTTGACCTAGAAGTGGTTTAGGCCTGACCAAATGCATTAATGCATCACTTTTTCATCTATGTGGGTTCATGTGGAGACAATTGCACGGTCCACGCAATTTTTGTATTCAACATTGTGTTGGCACACACAGATGTGCATGAGTAATCCTTAGGAAATTTGTGTTGAAATTCAATGACTATTTGCATAGTTCTACTTGTTGAACAGGTTTTGTAAATGTTTGATGTGTGTTGATTGATGTGTTTTGGCAGTATTGTCTTCAACCAATGCTTGTATTGTGATGAGCAATTTTTTGGTGACAACAGATGCCCCTTGATGTCTAAGGTTAGGATCATAGGTATAACCAAAATACAGCATTGTTTCTTTTAGTGATGATGTCATGGTGTAGAGGAGTGAGAGACGTTGTATTGAGGAATTGTGAGATCGATCCATTGGAGGGAGAGGGGACGAATATGTGGACCAAGTATTCTTTGGAAAATAATTTTTTTTGTACAAACAAGGTGGGAATGCCCCATGATCATGTCATAAAACCATAAAGTGATAACAGTAACTGAATTTGTTGACGAAGTGGATGTCTACAGCGCCCTCGGGGGCATAAACAATGGTAGATGACAGTTTGGATGATTGAACTGGATCTCAATCAAAGAATGAATAACTCAAAGGAATTGATATCCTATCAAATTTAGAGGTCATCAACTACTACTGAAAACTACAACGATCGCATAGTAAGACCCACCGTAACATGAAACTTTGTTGGAGTCGAATGTTATGGGGGTTAAGACCCACCGTAACATGAAACTTTGTTGGAGTCGAATGTTATGGGGGTAAATGACATCAGAAAGTGATGAGGACTCTTTATGTGTCGTCTGAGACTACTCGTTAATAAGGGAATGAGAGCCAAGATATTGCCACCTTCTTCAAAACTTGTGTTGATTTCGACAAGGAAGGCAGTATGACTACAAGAAGTAAATTTATTCTTAGCATCGATTGATCAAAGTGGTGTCAGGAACTGTGTCGGGGTGAATGTGAATGAGCGAGTAATCATGAATGATGTTTGAAATATATGGAATTCAAGAACTTCCCTTGGTTGGGGGAGATTTATGGATGGTAGCAACCATAACACATGATCTGGTGTCAAGGGGACGACCATATATTGGGTAAATTGTGCGGAATGGGTGAGACTGCAAGGAGGTGTAATATAGATCAAAATATAGAGGTTTAGGACATGAATGTCTATGATAGTCAATATTTTGGACATGGTAAGAATAATTTGCAGATATGATGATGAATGAGGGATGCCCCAACAAAGGGAGACATGGTTTGTGTTGTGCCAAGAAAAAATTCCATCGACTGCGATGACAAAAATCTATTGTACTTATTGAAAATTGAAAGATACTTTATACAATTACCAAATGAATAAAGAATAATGGGGTTGATAATACACATATAGAAACGAGTGCCCCGATGAAGTGTGGTTTTTCTTGCTTGGGGCAAAAGTAGTGGGATGTAACTGATGAAGGGTGGGGGCCCCAATGGTGGGTTTGTGTACCAGGTAGATGAATGGAGGACGTACTTGCATATGGGTAATTAATATTGGATGGAATGGAGGGTGAATGATTATGCGGAGTTGCATCTAATGTAACCAAAAAAATAGAGTTGGGAGTCTGTAATGGGAAGGTTAGCATGATGATGAGAAAGAAGTATGAGGTTCTTTCTCTGTGACATAACACTACCAAGACTCTCGATCATAAGGGACAGAACAACATGAGTGTCAATTTTTCAAGGGGACAATATATATGGGACAACTCATGGAGGTGATAATGCTACCAGGTGACAGTGCCTGAATGAAATAGAGGTGATGGTACTACAGAGCCAGATGTTGGGATCCTAAGGGTAAATTTCGAGGGGAATGACTAGGATATGCAACTCTTTGTAGAGGGATTGAGTGCATGCCAGTGTTGAACATATACCTGAAGGGGCTATGGGATGGCCAAATTGAATGGGTTGTATGTCTTCGTAAAAAGTACCTGCGCACATAAAAACCAAATACTCAGTGTGAAAAATATCTAGAAATAAAGAACATATAACATTTATTTGATAATAATGTTGATGTGTTTGTATACTTGTTCTTTTAACATTGGTGAGAAAAATGGTCCGTTGATGAAAATTTTGGGTGACCCCTAAAGGAGGCCAAGGAACAATGAGTTCCTAAAAAGGTACTCCCTTAAGGAGGCTGGGGAACCATGGATTCTCAAACAAGGCCCTCCCTAAGGGAGGCCAAGGAACAATGTGTTCTTAAAAAGGCACTCTCTGAAGGAGGCCAGAGAACCATGGGTTCCCGAATAAGGCACTCCCTAAGGGAAGCCATGAAACAATGGGTCCCTGAAAAAGAAACTCCTTAAAGGAGGCCAAAGAACCATGTGTTCATGAACAAATCCCTCCCTAAGGGAGGCCAAGGAACAATGGGTTCCTTAAAAAATCACTCCCTGAAGGAGGTTGTGTTTCCCTTATGGGGATAAATAAAAATGACCAAGGCTAAGGGGGCCTTTCCACAAGAAGTAATCAAACTATCTTGGTGGATGATTCCGATTAGTCCATGTGGCTTGTAATCACATGATGTCTGGGGGATTTGTTCACAATGTGGTGGTATAAGGGTCCCTACAAAGGGTATATTGTTGGTTGGTGTTGTGTTGAGAGCTAGGTCTTATGGACCAAGGTGGGAAGTGGTATTGCCCCCTATATTATCATATGAGGACTAGGGGAAGAGTTGTTTCCAAATACCCAATATCATGGACAAAAGGTATAATAGTAGGCAGTTTAAGGTTGTACAACCACAAAAGAGGATCTAAAACAATGTATCAAATCCATTATTTTGTGTGATATCTATTGGGGGGTTTGGGACTTTAAACTATGTGGCAACATCTTCTATATGGGAATTATGGGTCATCATGGAACTGGATTGCCTAATATACTTATCAGTGAGAAGAGATGATATTATTTGAGAGGGAGTAATGACCTTATCAAGGGAGCTCTCGATCATAAGGTATAGAACAACATGAGTGTCAATTTTTCGAGGGGAAAATATATATGGGACAACTCATGGAGGTGATAATGCTACCAGGTGACAGTGCCTGAATGAAATAGAGGTGATGGTACTACAGAGCCAGATGTTGGGATCTTAAGGGTAAATGTCAAGGGGAATGACTAGGATATGCAATTCTTTGTAGAGGGATTGAGTGCATGCCAGTGTTGAACATATACTTGAAGGGGCTATGGGATGGCCAAATTGAATGGGTTGTATGTCTTCGTAAAAAGTACCTGTGCACATAAAAACCAAATACTCAGTGTGAAAAATATCTAGAAATAAAGAACATATAACATTTATTTGATAATAATGTTGATGTGTTTGTATACTTGTTCTTTTAACATTGGTGAGAAAAATGGTCCGTTGATGAAAATTTTGGGTGACCCCTAAAGGAGGCCAAGGAACAATGAGTTCCTAAAAAGGTACTCCCTTAAGGAGGTTGGGGAACCATGGATTCTCAAACAAGGCCCTCCCTAAGGGAGGCCAAGGAACAATGTGTTCTTAAAAAGGCACTCCCTGAAGTAGGCCAGAGAACCATGGGTTCTCGAATAAGGCACTCCCTAAGGGAAGCCATGAAACAATGGGTCCCTGAAAAAGAAACTCCTTAAAGGAGGCCAAAGAACCGTGTGTTCATGAACAAATCCCTCCCTAAGGGAGGCCAAGGAACAATGGGTTCCTTAAAAAATCACTCCCTGAAGGAGGTTGTGTTTCCCTTATGGGGATAAATAAAAATGACCAAGGCTAAGGGGGCCTTTCCACAAGAAGTAATGAAACTATCTTGGTGGATGATTCTGATTAGGCCATGTGGATTGTAATCACATGATGTCTGGGGGATTTGTTCACAATGTGGTGGTATAAGGGTCCCTACAAAGGGTATATTGTTGGTTGGTATTGTGTTGAGAGCTAGGTCTTATGGACCAAGGTGGGAAGTGGTATTGCCCCCTATATTATCATATGAGGACTAGGGGAAGAGTTGTTTCCAAATACCCAAGATCATGGACAAAAGGTATAATAGTAGGCAGTTTAAGGTTGTACAACCACAAAAGAGGATCTAAAACAATGTATGAAATCCATTATTTTGTGTGATATCTATTGGGGGGTTTGGGACTTTAAACTATGTGGAAACATCTTCTATATGGGAATTATGGGTCATCATGGAACTGGATTCCCTAATATACTTATTAGTGAGAAGAGATGATATTATTNNGTAGGGAGTAATGACCTTATCAAGGGAGATAATATTAGAGGGTGCACAAATTAAATTGTTAGGACCCTTCCAACAATAGATAGGAGAACATGGATGGAGTTTACCACTAGAATCATTGAAATAAGTAGTGGCCTCAAAGAATTCTTCATCTTATGGGAAGAATGTAGTTGAGGGTTCATGGTTTCTTTTGGTTTTGGGAGAAGAAACATGCATGGATGCCCCCAAGGATGAATAATCCACCCAGCCTCCAAGTCCAAGTGGCGAGGAGTTGGTTCTAGAGGCATGTGATCATTTTTAGAGGAAGTGGATGTTGCACGACTAATGGCAGTGGACACATATTTCATGGACTCAATGTGAGCAACATGATGTGAGATTATATTCTGAGAATCATGTAGGGGGGGATCAGTGTAGGAGAGTTGATCATGGTGATGATGCATACCTTATGTGGGAATATCATGACTCAAAAGAGCGAAAAAACCACAACATTCATGGAATAGATGAAATCATGGCCCAGGAGAATATTGTAATCCACCTAACCATTCATGAAAACAACATTGATAAAAACCATCTTACCACCTAACTCAATGGATATATTAGGTAAGATCCATAAGAGGGAACAAAGTCAACCATCAAAGGCTCTTAACTTAGTCATCAATGGGATAAGAGTAGGGGAGCCTAGTTGTTTCCAAGCTGATGAAGACATAATACATGAGGATTCCCCATCATCTATTATACATCGACAAACTCTGAAGTTTTTAACGATGAATTGTATTTTAAATGGGGTAGAAGATAACAGTCATGCTTGGAGAAGTTGATCCCAATCAAGGGTGATGGCACGTGATGGGTGTGGGTATAGACTTCCATTTTCCTTACAAGGATAAGGTTTACTATACATTGTGTTATTAGAGGTGGAAGGGGTGCCACCAAATCTACATGATTGAGCCTCAGTTGTGAGGTCTATTGGGTGTGAGGGGGGGTTACCCATGTGAGGGGTAACAAATTATGTCTAGGTGCATGGAACCCTGCCTGATGGATTAATGGGTGCATGTTAGGGGAGGGGTCACATCGAAGTAGTTTAATTGGTACTACTAAGTTTATTGTGCTACGTGAGATCCAAACTAATTGCTTGAACTAGCTCTGGAGTGAGTTTAGGGAACTGATGGGTTGGGTGACCATAGAGCTCAGGAACCCTACCTGATGGATTAATGGGTGCATGTTAGGGGAGGGGTCACATTGAAGTAGTTAAATTGGTACTACTAAGTTTATTGTGCTACGTGAGATCCAAACGAATTGCTTGAACTAGCTCTGGAGTGAGTTTAGGGAACTGATGGGTTGGGTGACCATAGAGCTCACAAAATGGGAAAGGGTGGTTAGTACATGTATGGGTGGTATATCTATGCTTGGTTTGATTGTAGTTATGGTTGGTACTATGAGTGCCCCCATATGTACAAGCATTTCCCCCTTGTCATGGGCACTGATAATGGGTGTTTCTCTTCTTATTCCTTGTGAGTGGTGGTTGACCAATATAACTAGGAGAGGAGGGGAATGTTCATCCAAACTAAGAATAATAGGATGGGGTTATATATGGTATGTTTTTTGGTCCTACCATGGTGGTTGATGGTTTGAGAGCCAATTCCTAAAGAGGAGGGTCTACGAGATGGGTTGTTGGGGGGATTTGCACAAAGAAAGGTATAACCAAGTGAGGTAGATCCCAACACCGCAACACTCAAAGGTGAGTGAGGAAGTTGAACCGATGAGGTGGTAAGACCAAGAATATATCACAACACTAGTGGGAGGCTAAGAAAGCATCCAGAATGATAGGGATTTTGTGGTTCTCGTATGGTTTTGGACTAGCTAAAAAGGGTGTGTGAATAGTGATGAGAGAAATAAAATAAACAACTACTTTTGTAAATGTGGACTATCTCAAAAATATTTTAAAGTTGAATGTAATAAAAAAGTGGAGATCATATATAAATAAGTAACAATGTAATATGGTTTCAGGATTACCCATGTGGGGAATAAAATGAAGAAAAAAGCATGTATCCTAAAAGACATGTCATCCTTCCTATAAAAAAGCATCGAGCCTTCCAAAGGCACTCAACAGTAGTGCGTGAATCCACCGGAAGAGGAGCTAGTGAAGGTATGAAAAATTAGTTATAAATAGAGGTGAAGGGGGCATATCTCGAAAGTACTAGCAATATTTCCCAACAATCGTTCAAAATTTGATTGAGGTGCGATTGCAGCCTACAAGAATGGCATTGATCACAGAAGCTTGGGAAATTTCAAAGAACATGATTTTGTTTGGCTCGAGGGCGCATGCCTTCTATGATTATTTACAAGTTGACCTAAAAAATGAAGAAGGTATTTACCTTGATGCCATGGTACCCTTTGGTGTTAAATTTTCCAACATGTCAGAGCTAAGGAGAAGAGAGTAGGACCTTCCCTCTCCAAGTCAGATCAAGCAGTTGAACACATGTTGGAAAGAAAAGATAAAGAAATTGAATAACATTGTTCAAGCATGTAGCCAAGCCATATCAAGGAGGGAAGAACTATTCAAAAGGCTCACAAAGGTGGACCTATCTGGAAGCACTAACGAAGTCCAAGATCCCAAGGTGATCCTCAACTCATTGTTCCTAACAAAACAATAGTTCGATGAGAAAGTTGATATTTTTAAAGGATTGTCAATTGAAAATTTCTATGGTATAATTGAATATGACGAGGATGCCATAGATAACTGGCTAGTGGATTACTCCGTAAAAAATCAGGACATTGAAGAAGCATTACATGGCATTTCCCTTGATCTAAGAGACTTGGAGGGTGAGTTGTTCAACATCAAAATCCAACATGAAATCAATGTGACACCAATGAAAAGTTACATCGAAGAATGGTTCAAGAAATTTATCACAAGACTGACCATTGAAGGGAAAGAAACAGTTGATATGGTTCTTATAGCCATTGATGAAAACGATAAAAGGACATCAGTAAGCAAATGAAAGAATGAGAGACAATCATAGTAAGTTTATGTTGATCACATCCTTGTTTTTATTTATCAAGTCCTTCATCCAGTTATTCCACCTCTTTCACTATAAAGGTTTAACTAAAGACTAATAACTCCGCTTTTCTTCTTACCAAGTCTTCTTGTTATTCTATCTCCCACCATCTTCCTTCTAATAGCTTATTTATTGTATTTATTTACTTTATGGTCCACGGGAGCCCCAATCCTAGTCTTTAATACAAACGTATTTTAAATTTCAAAGTATATGTAACAAACTATATATTTTTTTAGAAATTTCAAGAGAACTACTTTGGGAACAATCTTGATTGTGCTTTGTAACCCTATTATCAGAATATAGAGTATTTGAGGTTGATCTATCATTATCTTTATTTGAACTGCCCATGTGTCCACTCTATTGAAGTTCTCTTATGCATGTGGATCATTTTCCTTTTTATTTTATGTGATCAACAATATTTATCTTAAACTATGATGGATGTGAGGAAATTTTTCTTATTTGCTTTAAATGTGTGAAGTGTATGATTCCTATTCCTTTCTCATAAACTTTTTTTAAAAATAAAACAAAAACATTTTCCTTTTATTTTCTCACAATATTTATGTTTCTTTGAAATACCACGATGAACTTCTATCAAGGCCCACATTCTAAATATTTAGAAGTCCCAAGAAAATCTAAAGAGTGCCAACTCTATAAAAACGCAGGGGGATTTACATCTTCGTGAGGTTGTTGTTTCGTTCCTAATGGATTCAAGCATCAACAGGTTGGTACATTTATTCTTGGTTTGAATGTATTTATGGTGGGCACTATGAGTTCCCCCATATTGAAAAGTATTTCCCCCATGTTGTGGGCGCTCATAGTGTGTGTTTCTCTTCTTACTCCTTGTGAGTGGTGGATGACCGATATAACTAGGAGAGGGGGGCCAAGTTTTTCCAAACTGGGAAGAAGAGGATGGGGTTATATATGGTAGGTTTTTTGGTCTTTCCATGGTGGTTGATGGTTTGAGAGCCAATTCTTGAAGAGAAAGGGTTACTATATGGGTTGTTGGGGGTATTTTCACAAAGCAATGTATAACCAAGTAAGGTAGATCCCAACACCGCAACACTCAAAGGTGAGTGAGGAAGTTGAACCGATGAGGTGGTAAGACCAAGAATATATCACAAAACTAGTGGGAGGCTAAGAAAGCATCCAGAATGATAGGGATTTTGTGGTTCTCGTATGGTTTTGGACTAGCTAAAAAGGGTGTGTGAATAGTGATGAGAGAAATAAAATAAACAACTGCTTTTGTAAATGTGGACTATCTCAAAAATATTTTAAATTTGAATGTAATAAAAAAGTGGATATCATACATAAATAAGTAACAATGTAATATGGTTTCAGGATTACCCATGTGGGGAATAAAATGAAGAAAAAAGCATGTATCCTAAAAGACATGTCATCCTTCCTATAAAAAAGCATCGAGTCTTCCAAAGGCACTCAACAGTAGTGCGTGAATCCACCGGAAGAGGAGCTAGTGAAGGTATGAACAATTAGTTATAAATAGGGGTGAAGGGGGCATATCTCGAAAGTACTAGCAATATTTCCCAACAATCGTTCAAAATCTGATTGAGGTGCGATTGCAGCCTACAACCACCACCTGGGTAGATAAATCCTATATTTTGCCACTAAGTTACCTTGATAAAGCACGACATTCATATTTTGGCCTTAGAAATGGGTCATGGGTTGGATGCTTTCCAAGGGTTAGGTGACCCAAGGAGGCATCCACAGAACAACTAGACCTCGGCCTTCGACCCTTCATGGGTGTCTCCCTACCTTATGGTGTAGGAATTCTTTATTTGGAGTATTTTGGTACCCTATTGCACAACTTTTAAGTTTCAATTAAAAATGATGATGGGGAGTTATTTGGATGCCTATCCCCAAAATCATAACTTGGACTACAATTTTATTTTGTGCTCCTCCTGTGGAGGTTAAAAATGTGTTGTTTAGGGTTTCTTTTAGGGTGTGGTAGTGGGCTATGAGATTGGGGTCATGGGCCAACTTTGTTGATTAAAAATGGTGTGAGCAAAAGATTTTCACTAAAAAAATGAATCCCTTATGATCCTTTCGGATCGCTTACAAGCACGGGGAGAAGAACATACTATGGTTTCAAGTATCTAATAAAAACCTTTTGAGTATGTGGTGATGTTGTGTGCAAGAAGTGATAGTGGGTGATGATAGTTTTAGTGAGCAAAGTTTTAACATGTGGACATTGCTTGGTCCTTTACAAATCTTGCTTACTTCTAAATTACTAAGTTTCACAAACAATCCTTGCAAAAATTGAAAAACCCTAGGTAACTAACATGGTGGACATGTGGGTCCTTAATATTAAGCTTTAATCTTCCTAGAATGTTATTTAATCTACCAAAGCTTTGAAACTATTCCTATATTTTAGACATGTGGGCATGTATGGTCCCTTACAAATCCTTAAAATTCCTAGGTGGTTTACTCTAAAAATTTGAAACTATCCTAAGATTGTGCACATGTGGGAATGTATGGGCCAAAAATTTGAAACTATCCTAAGATTGTGCACATGTGGGAATGTATGGGCCATTACAAATCCTTTAGATTATGTTTCAACAATCAAACTAAGAGGTATTGGCCTCTCCTAAAATGACTGATTTTGAAGGGAGTTGAAGGTTTATTTAAGCAAACTCTTTTTCTAATTTCAAGGTCACACAAGGGTGCGAGGAAATATCATACTCCAAGATTATCCAAATAATCTGCTAGTCCCAATTTAATGTGATGATTTATAAAAGGAAATATTTCAATGTTTGAAATTCAAATGCTCAACTTAAGCCATCCACATAGCAACCAAGGAAATAAAATATGTTATGGTTCTTTTTTTATCCCCCTACATGTCTATGCGTGACTAATTATCTATGCAAGAATGAATCCCAAGCCTAATTTTTGTGGCTTTTACAAAGTGCATAAAATAAATCTAAGCTACTTGGAAAAAAATAACTTCAAAACCCCTTACAATCAAGTGAAAATGATCTTTTGTGTGGATTTTATGCAGATAGTGGCGTAGAGTTGTGGCTTTTACAAAGTGCATAAAATAAATCTAAGCTACTTGGAAAAAAATAACTTCAAAACCCCTTACAATCAAGTGAAAATGATCTTTTGTGTGGATTTTATGCAGATAGTGGCGTAGAGGGTGTAGTCTATGCTAATGAACATATCGGTAAATTTGTAGTTCCACATGGACCGTGCAACTATTTAACTTGTACCCACGCACACACAAAGAAATGGTGGGCCAAAAATTTGAAATGAGTTCAATCAACACATGGTTGAATTGTAGTGTCTCCAAGGTAGGCTAGGCCGGTTTTGGACCCTGAAAACACCAAGAAGTGAGAATAGAAGCTCTAAGAGTCCAAAGGGGAGGAATCTAATCCCAATCCCTAGTATGGTCACCAATATGTTGGGTTCCTTTTTCCACTTGGGTGAGAAAAAAGATGTCACTTAACTATCTAGTTAGGCTATCAAGACAGCATGACAATTTGTTATCTGTTAGTGACTCAACTAAATAGAAAACAAGAAATAAACAACAAAGAAATAAAAATCAAACTAAGCATGCATATAACATCAAACATACATTTTCAAATGATACAAAGTGATAGCTACAGATAGAGAGTGGTATTTATATTGATAACACCTAGGAGAAAAGTGGTACTTATGAGTCCCTTATTCCTCCTTGGGAGGGCTCTTGAAAAGTGGTACTTATGAGTCCCTTATTCCTCCTTGGGAGGGCTCTTGAGTCCCCCAAATACAAAGTTTTCTCTATTCTAGCAATGGCTAAAAATGGAAATACAATGTTGAAGACTTGGTTTTTGAACTTCTGAAGAGGAGATAGGTTCAACACTTGCTATGAATTCTCAAAGATTTCTAGGAGAAAGATGGATTCTCTAAGACAAATTGAACAACACAACAATACTCAAAATTCTTCGCTTTCTTTGCACACCATGGTCATGTATTTATAGGACCAATGCAAGATTTTTCTTAGCTTGTTGATAGTGTGAATGGGGTCCCTTTGAAGGTGCTTCCCATCCTTTCAGTAGCCCAAAGATTTCTAGGAGAAAGATGGATTCTCTAAGACAAATTGAACAACACAACAATACTCAAAATTCTTCGCTTTCTTTGCACACCATGGTCATGTATTTATAGGACCAATGCAAGATTTTTCTTAGCTTGTTGATAGTGTGAATGGGGTCCCTTTGAAGGTGCTTCCCATCCTTTCAGTAGCCCCAAGGAAATATTCTAGGACGATCTTGTGGTCTTGCCATGGTACACTTTGACCTAGAAGTGGTTGAGGCCTGACCAAATGCATCAATGTGTCATTTTTGCATCTGTGTGGGTTCTTGTGAAGAAAATCGTGTGGTCCACGTAATTTGTTTGTGTTGGCTCACAGGTATGTGCATGATTAATCCTTGGGAAATTTGTGTTGAAATTCAATGACTATTTGCATAGTTTTGTCTGTTGAACAGGTTCTGTAAATGCTTGAGGTGTGTTGATTGATGTGTTGTTCTAGTATTGTCTTCAACCATTGCTTGAGGTGTGTTGATTGATGTGTTGTTCTAGTATTGTCTTCAACCATTGCTTGTATTTTGATGAGAATTTTTTTGGTGATAACACAACCCATAGTTTCTCTCTACACAACAGAAGCAAAAGATAAAGCCACAATGATAGCATCTTGTAAAGTAGTGTGGTTGAGACTAATTTTGGATGATCTACACGAGCAGCAAGAGTAACCCACTCAGTCTATATGTGATAATAAAAGTGATATTCAAAAGACCAAGAATCTACTTTTTTAATAGAAATACCAAGCATATTGATATTCAGTATCATTTTGTTCAAGATTTGTTTCAACAAGTTGTGATTGAGATCATGTAGTGCAGAAAAGAAGAGTGGGTAGAAAATATATTCACTAAAGTACCAAAGGAAAATTTCTACAAATTCAAAGATGATCTAGGAATATTTCCAAATGATCATTATAGGGAAGAAATGTTGGAACAATGATTCATTTGTACGTTCTAGATTTAATTATTGTTAAAGTTGTTTGTGTAATCATATCTCATAGAGATATTTGTAAGATTGAGATGAGATATTACTGAGATTAAGATGAGATTTGTTGAGTAAATTAAGGAGTGCTTGTTGAGATATTGTGGGAGATTATAGCTTCCTGAGACATCTCTTCTCATGTATAAATATATGCTTTGATAATGAGAAAGTTTGAGTTGGGTGTACATAATTGTTTAATATATTTGCTCCATTATTGATGGTGTAATTCTTTAGTATCAAATCCCATAGGTTCCTATAAGCAAAGCACATAGGCATTTTTTGTAAGTGTAGGAGGAGATTCAGTCAAGAAGGATGGAATCAACATAGGTTTTTCTACTCACACCATACAATTATTTTGATTGGAAGCCAAGGATTGTGCATCAGCCAAGGATTGTGCATCAGCCAAGGATTGAAATTTCTCCAGGATGGAGAAATTTCCTTGGAATATAAACTTTTATTAAATCTTTTTGGATGGAGAAATTTCCTTGGAATATAAACTTTTATTAAATCTTTTTATAACACTGGAAATTTATATTTATCCTTTTGTTATTTCCTGTAAGAGAAATTAAATTCATTTAAATTCTCCAAAGTCCCTGGAGCGTAATAGACCTGATACCAAAGAGAATAGGGTATAAACGGTGATTGAATGCTTAAACCTTCTCGTAGTCTTCGGAACTCCGGGAGTTCGTAGCTTCGGGGCTATGGGATGTTTGGGTGATGGGATTCCACTAGTCATAGTCGTCGAATGTCAAAACCCTTTCTTTCTGTGAACAAGGTTGCATATGTATTAAATACAATTAATATATTATTTCACTTGATGTGACCGATTAAAGAAATTGATTAATATGTGACACCTTTATTATAATATATATATATATATTATAATCCCAAAATATTTCTTTGTATTTAAATTATGTGGTAATATGACTGGGTCCCCTCCAGAACTTCGGGACTCTGGGTTATGTGAGAACGAAGAATTGCGTGAAAGAGACAAAGGTATGGATCTGTACATCTTTCCTTCGCTCCAATATTAAATTATTTATTGGAGAATTCTAAAACCTGGGCATAAATTTCGAGAGGTATAATAAATGTATCATATTATACTAAAAATTATTAAATTGCTCTCATGTGAATGACGCCAACTCCTTTGAATATAAAATGGTGTGGTAATGTGTGCAAGTGGGGTCACTTAGTAGCTTCGAGACTCCGGGGCTCCGGAAGATTCGAGTATAACAAATGTGTGGGAGCGTCAAAGGAGATTGACCCACATAACTCTCTCTCTCTCTCTCTCTCTCTCTCT
>CBVK0100184834.1:1018-18300 GCA_900067695.1 Picea abies
ATTTGTAGATTGAAACACATTTTGCAATTGGCCTATACAAAATGCTCTTTGTCAATTTTGGTCGACTTTACTATAGTAGATGTGGTGAAATGTTGTGTGAAGTCCATTTGTTTACCCAACACCACTCGCCAATATTTTATAAGATTTTATAATTCAGTGAAAGATTCGCCAATATTTTACAAGATTTTATAATTCAGTGAAATATTCGCCAATATTTTACAAGATTATATAATTGAATAAAATATTCGCCAAAAAATTATATATACATTTTATATTATTGATAAAATAGCCCTCAATTTTTCCTATGTATCATGGGGATTCGCCCATTTATTATACATATAAATTTAGGAGGGTTCTTAAAATCACCCCTGAATTCGATTGCACTCCTTGCAGTAATCCTTGAATTAAATAGAGAAACAATTGAAACTCATTCCTCCTCACTTTCAGACTTCAAACTAAAGCATGAAATCATATACACAAAATATAAAGCAAATGTATAACAATAAGCAAACATACATGAGCATATCATTCAACATCAATACATAGAGAACAACACAAAACCATGAATTTGAATCAACCTCTTCCTATTAATCCAAATATCTGTACATGGGTGTTCTTACACAGTCCTCTGCTTGCTCTTGCTCCAATGCTTCTAACTAACTTACAATTCACAATGAGGGTGTCTATATCCCATTTCCCTCTTGCACTCTAAAACTGTCTAATCTAGAATTTAATTCTATCTACCTGCATTAACTACCTTAAATGCCTTCTACCTACTAAGGACGAGAGCTAATGGCTCAAGGTACGTTTACAATACACAAGTGCGCCTCATCTTAATGGCTCATTTAAGATTGCGCAACAACTTCAAGGTAATTTCAAAATGTGTGTTGGCGCTTGTCCAACTGTCTGATTTCTTCTGCGCTGGCTCACTTGATGTTGACGATGCTCCTGCATCATACTCCCTCGCTTAAAAATTTTCATGGGCTCCTGTCCATGAGCTCCTACACGGTCTGTCCATGCTTCTGGATCTTCTCTTCGGTCTCCCAGCTGGCATCTTCAACTGGATGGTTCTTCCATTTGACTAGATACTCGAAGTATTTCTTTCGCCTGGTCCTCTTGCTCACTCTCTTGTCCAGTATGCACTCCATCTGTGGCTTGCCTGCAACTGACATTTTCTTTGTCCACTGGATCACTGGATGCTCATTTCCAGTCTTTGTTTCTTCAACTCTATATGGGTACAAATCTGAAATATTGAATATCGGAGAAATTCCGATCCCATCGGGTAATTCAATCTCATAAGCATTCGTCCCAAATTTCTTCAAGACCCTACATGGCTCGATTTTCTTCATCTTTAGCTTATGATATGTTCCTCTCGGGAACCTTTCTTTCCTCAAATGTTCCAGAACCAGATCACCAACCTCAAACTGAAGTTGTCTTCTATGTTGATCTGCTCTATGCTTATACTTCTGACTTGAATTCTGCAATCGTTCCTTCACCTTGTGGTGAAGTTCCTTCCTCGCCTCTGCGAATTCTTCTGCACTAGCGCTCCTAGTTGTAGTCTGTTCTGAATCCCTCAGTTCAGAAATTCCCCTCGACTGCATGCCATAGACAACCTGAAATGGACTCTATCCTATAAGAAAACTCTGCCTGTGGTAATATTTTTTCCCACTGGCTGTGGTGCTCTGTCACCAAGCTTCTCAACAAGTCTCCCTGACTTCTATTCACCACTTCTGTCTGTCCATCCATCTGAGGATGATAAGATAAACTAAATGAAAAGTTAGTTCCCAGATTCTTCCATAAGGTCCTCCAAAAATGCCCTATGAATTTGGTGTCTCGATCTGAAACTATGCTCTTCAGAAACCCATGAAGTCAAATGACTTCCTTGAAAAACAGATTCACAATGTGAGTTGTGTCACTGGTTTTCTGACATGGAATAAAGTATGCCATCTTGGAAAATCTATCCACCACCACAAATATCGAATCACAACCTCTTTGTGTTCTTGGAAACCCCAATACAAAATCCATGCTGATTGCATCCCATGGCCTCTCCGGTATGGGCATTGGTTGATAGAATCCTGCATTCTTCTTCCTTCCCTTCGAATGCTGGAAAATTATGCATTTGTCTACGAATATCTTGACATATGCTTGCATTCCCGACCAAAAATATGACTCATTCAGCTTTGCGAACGTCTTGTCATGACCAAAGTGTCTTGCTAATCCTCCACTGTGTTTCTCCTTCAGCAGATTCTCTCTCATGGAGCATTTCAGAATACATAGCTGATTACCTCTAAATAGTAATCCCTCCTAGATCATGTAGTCTATCCATTTGCTTCTATCCCTTAGAATTGGATTCTCAGCTACTTCATATGCTTCCTTAAAATCTAGATCATCAACGTACATGTCCCTGAGATCATCAAAACCCAACGTTTTGAATTTGAACTCCTGTAACAACAAACACTTCCTGCTCAAAGCATCAACAACTTTGTTAGTAGTACCAGAAATATGTTTTATCACAAAAGTGAAATTCTGCATATACTCAACCCATTTGACATGTTTCTGATTCAACTTCTCCTGTTGAGTCACAAACTGCATTGCATGATTGTCACTGTACAATATAAACTCCTTCGGAATCAAGTAATGCCTCCATTTCTTTAATGCCTGGATGATAGCATAGAAATCCTTATCATAAGTGGAGTATTTCACTTTCACTTCATTCAGCTTCTCGATGAAGTATGCTATCAGCATGTCTTCTTGACTCAAGACTGCCCCGATTGCAAATCCACTCGCATCGCATTTCACCTGAAATGTTCTCTGGAAATCTGGCAACACCAAAACTGGTCGTTCCGTAATCTTCCTCTTCAACAGATTAAATATTTTCTCCGCTTATTCAGTCCAATGAAAAGACTTGTGTATTTTCTTCACCGTGTCCATCATTTCTACACTAATTCCACTGAAATTCCTGATGAATTTTTGGTAGAAACTAGCCAATCTGTGAAAACTTCTCACCTCGAAAATATTTTTCGGTGATGGCCAATTATTGATCACTTCCACTCTATCTGGATCCATCCTCAACTCATTTTCCGAAATAACAAACCCCAAATAAATGAGCTTTGTCTTCACAAATGAGGATTTCTTCATATTTATCAACAACTTCTCCTGATGTAATCTCTGCATCACTATAGCCAAATGCTTCAGATGCTCTGCCACTGTTTTACTGTAAACCAGTATGTCATCTAAATACACAATGAAAAATTTTCCGATGAACTCCCTCAGGACTTCGTTCATCAACCTCATGAAGGTACCCGATGCATTTGTTAAGCCAAACAACATAACAAGCCATTCATACAACCCTTCATTTGTTTTGAATGCTGTCTTCCATTCGCCACCTTCTCTCATGCGGATCTGGTGATAACCGCTTTTCAAATCAATCTTTGAAAAATACTTTGCTCCACTCAAGAAATCCATCAGATCATCCATCCTCGGAAATGGAAATCTATACCTGATGGTTATCTTATTGATCACCCTTGAATCAGTACACATCCTCCAGCCTCCGTCTTTTTTCAAACTGAGTACTGTTGGAACAACATATTAACTCAAGCTTTCCCTGACCAAACCTTTGTCCAATAAATCCTGGACTTGCCTCTTAACCTCCTCATTTTCTTGCGGCATCAATCTGTACGTGGCTTTATTTGGAAAACTGGCTCCTGGTATGAGATCAATATGATGACTCACACTTATGATCGTTGGCAACAAACGAGGTAATTCTTCCACTACAATGTCAGTGAACTCTTCCAGCAGTTCCTGAACTTCGTCTGGTAAATCATCTACCCTTGTACTAGTCAAAACTATTCTAGGCTTCCTAACCACAATGAACTGTGGATCCTCCTTCTTCTTAACCTCGGTAAGAAGTTCCTTCCCACTCATGAGAAGTACAATGCTTCTTACTTCTGTCTTCACCTCCTTATCCTTGATCGGAAGCAACATGTGTGTCCTCCCATTCTTCTCCAGGGTGTATGTGTTCATTCTCCCATCATGAATCACATTCGTGTCATATTGCCATGGTCTACCCAGCAATAGATGACAAACATCCATAGGAATGACATCACATAATATCTTATAATTATATCCTCCTATCTTGAATTCAACTAAACATTGTTTAGTGACAGTTACCTGGTGTCCCTTCTGTAGCCATGAAACTCTGTATGGGCTTGGATGATCAGTCGTTTCCAGCTCCATCTTCTCTACCATCTCTGTAGAAATGAGATTATCCATGCTACCACTGTCTACGATGACCTTGCATACCTTGTCCTTGGTCTTGCAAGAAGTCCTGAAAAGTCTGGTTCTTTGGACTGAACTATCCACCTCCTTCTCGGGTGTCAAAAAGAATTTTCACATCATCAACGACCTTCCGCCTTCAGCGTCTTCTGCTTCAACATCCCACCTCTGCACCTTGGTGATTTGAGCTTCTCCAAATTATTTCTTTTTATCTGGACACTCGTAAGACTTGTGTCCATTCTTTCCACATGTGAATCATGTTATTACTCCACCTCTTCCTCTTCCTCTACCTCTAGTACGAGGAAAAGTGTTGTTATCAGCATAATCTCCTCTCTACTCGGTATGCTACCCTCTCTGTTCAACATATGGCCCTTTCTGTGAGGTTCCACCTCTCTCAGTTCGAGTCTGAGGCTTCTTCCAGTCCTCCTTGGGCTTCTGATATTTGTCTTGGGAAACTAATTTGCCTCTGGGTTGACTTCTACCTTGACCCCTCTGACTTTGCTTTCGGCTCATCTTTTCTTCTGCTTTCAGACCCATCTGATAAGCATCTTCCACTGTTCGGATGGTTACCATGATCGTCTCATCCTGGATATCATATCTCAGGCCATTCATATATCTGGCAACCTTCTCATCATCGCTCTCCCGATGACCTGCCCTGATGTTCAGTTTATAGAATTGCTCAGTGTATTCTTTCACTGTCATCAGCTTTTGTCTCAGGTTTTGCATCCTCCTAAACAGAGTAATTTGATAATCCCTGGGAATGAATTTCACCTTCATCTTCGCGATCATTCTGTCCCATCTCTTCATCTTCTGCTTGCCCTTGCATCATCTGTCAGCTTGTAGTTCATCCCACCACAATGTTGCATGTCCTTTTAATCTAGTGACAACATGCTGGACCTTCTTGTCTTCCTCGACATCTTCATAGTCAAAGTATGTGTCTAGAGCTCTAATCCAGTCTAGAAGCTCTTCTGCATCCAAGTTTCCCTCATAAGCTAGAATGTCCATCTTTACTCTTGCACCCATCCTGGCAATAGCTCTGATCAAACGTTCTTTTGATGCGTCTTCAGCTGCAACATCTTCCTCATCTTCAGCCCCAACTTCACTTTCGGAATCACTAAGATCCCCTGCACTGGTTATGCATCTTTGCGCTGTCTCCATGTCTTCGAGTCTAGCTCGTAGATCACGCATTTGCCTCTCCACAACTCGATCTATCATCTGCTTGCCTCTTCTTCTCGGAATTTCCCTATCCTCTGGATCGAGTGATTGCACGTCTCTTCTCCTGGGCGGCATGGTGAATCCTCTTTCTTTGCTGCAGAAAGAAAAGAACCCTTCTGTGCTCTGATACCAAACTTGATGTGGACGCCCGCTACCTCTCAAACCGCAGGTCGGAAGGTCCACATCAACTCACAGGATCTTTCCTCTTTCACGGCCTGAAGAACTCTAAGGCTCTTCTAATTCCTTATCGGGAATTCTTCACCCACAACCATCTCCATAGGATCTCCTCTTTATACTCGGGAGATCGGAATTCATGACTTCACGAATTCAATGGTCAAGCATAGGTCCCTCAAATCCCCAAGACCCAAGAACCAGTCAGCGTTGACCTTTTCCCATCAGGATTTCCTCTATCACGAATTCGGCACTCGCGATGTCGAGTAACTTGTATCCCCGACTCCCGATTCCCGATATGTCGAAACTCCTACACACGCGCGAATTGACTATCCAATGTCCCGTCACCTCTGTCGGGATTTCAGAGTTCACAATATCGTGAATCCTGGTGTAATGAGTTCGGGACCTCTTGCCGTGAATACCCGACAAGACGTGCCACCTTTCCACCTACCGACTCCTGTGGCCCCACACTGTTCTCGTACACGTCAACGCCCTCCCAACACACCCGCAGGTCGGAAGGTCCATGTTGACTCACAGGATCTTTACTCTTTCACGGCCCAAAGAACTCTAAGGCTCTTCTAATTCCCTATCGGGAATTCTGCACACACAACAATCTCCATGGGATCTCCTCTTTATACTCGGGAGATCGGAACTCACGACTTCATGAATCCAATGGTCGAGCATAGGTCCCTCGAATCCCCGAGACCTGAGAACCAGTCAACGCTGACCTTTTCCCATCGAGATTTCCTCTATCGTGAATTCAACACTCGCAATGTCGAGTAACTTGTATCCCCGATTCCCGATTCCCGATATGGAGAAACTCCGACGCACGCGCGAGTTGACTATCCAACGTCCCATCACCTCTGTTGGGATTTTGGAGTTCGCAATATCGTGAATCCTGATGTAATGAGTTCGAGACCTCTCACCGTGAATACCCGATAAGGCGTGCCACCTTTCCACCTACCGACTCCTGTGGCCCCACACTATTCTCGTACCCATCGGGATATCATGTTTCGCGAGTTTTGCTGCAATGTTTAGGGAGTTTCAACCCGCAAAACCTCGATATGCGAATCCACGCATAAATCCAACGGTCCTCGTGACTTGGATCCATGGTTCTGGCCCCTTGGGCTTTTGGACCTTTGATGCTTCTGTAGTAACCTCCTTTCTCCTTCCTGGGATATAATGGCTCGAGGAATTTCGTGAAGTCTCCTTAGAGAATTTCGACCGTCCATTTCTCCTTGACAATTTCTACGAGACGAACCAAGCTTTTCCCGTGAAGACTTGTTCACCTGCTTCGCAAACTTGCGATGCTTCTTACAACCCCTAGATTTGAATCCCTTTGACTCCTTCAATGACCTTGAAGGATTTTAAACTTCTGGATTCTCCACGACTCTGCATCTTCCATAACCCCTTGCACGCACACCTTGCGGCAGTCTTTCAACACTTTCTGGTGTTGAATCCTTTCGACTCTGCGCACACCTGCAACAACAGTCTCTAAACACTTCACTCAGGTTTGCAACCCTGAGGCTTTCACTTGGCCTGGGCACTCCTTACATGGCTCCTGTGCCTGTCTGCACTTATGAATGAATGAGAAACAAAAGCTACCCTATCTGAACCCTCTGTCAACGCACTCCTTGCGGACAATTCAATTGCACTCCTTGCAGGAATCCTTGGATCAAATATAGAAACAATTGAAACTCATTCCTCCTCCCTTTCAGACTTCAAACTCAAACATGAAATCATATACATAGCATATAAAGCAAATGTATAAAAAGAAGCAAACATACATGAGCATATCATTCAACATCAATACATAGAGAACAACACAAAACCATGAATTTATCAATACATAGAGAACAACACAAAACCATGAATTTGAATCAACCTCTTCCTATTAATCCAAATATTTGTACATGGGTGTTCTTACATAGTCCTCTGCTTGCTCTTTCTCCAATGCTTATAACTAACTTACAATGCACAATGAGGGTGTCTATATCCCGTTTCCTTCTTGCGCTCTAAAACTATCTAATCTAGAATTTAATTCTATTTACCTGCATTAACTACCTTAAATGCCTTCTACCTACTAAGGAAGAGAGCTAATGGCTCAAGGTCCGTTTATGATACACAAGTGTGCCTCATCTTAATGGCTCATTTAAGATTGTGCAACAACTTCAAGGTAATTTCAAAATGTGTGCTGGCGCTTGTCCAGCTGTCCGATTTCTTCCGCGTTGGCTCGCTTGATGTTGACGATGCTCCTGCATCATATTAAATGATAATCAAGCATAAAAATCAACCAGAGAGATATTGAAGATCTCCCCAGTATGGTCACCACATAAATGTTGAGGAAAATATATGAAATGATCTTACTCAAGAATTTTTAGATATTACTTGGCTAAAGAAAAATAGACGTGAATATCAACTTATAATTATAGCCATCAAAAATTGTTTCCTAATCCACAAGTATGGGTTACAAGTGCTTAGGCTGATTTTTTTATAAATTAAAGGTTGCTGAAAAATTCAATATTTATGTAATTTTATGAATATAATAGATGCATAAATAAAGGTAAAGACAGAAGCAAAAATACCAAGTCAACAATCAACACAGATGAGACATAAATCAATTGTTTATTTCATTCCAATTTATCAAAAGAATCTTCCTCTTTACAAAATTCCCTGAGGAAGTTTGGACCAAAGTCAAATTTAGATGTCCCCGATGAAAACCATACAAAAGGACTTCTGACAGAAAGTAAAAAACTAAACTTTAAAAGCTGGATCAACTTACCACAGATTGCTGCCCACTCGACTCTACACGATATCCTTTATCAGTCATGAAATTTAATTCACAAACAGACAAGTCTACACAAACTATCCAAGATAGATTAACACCTCTGAAAAACAAGTGTCTGAATGATGTAATTCAACCTTGAATCTTGTTGTCTACAATAGGAACATGCTATCATAAAAGAGAATTAGGCTTTCAATGAATTAAAGAATGAATGAAAATTGAATTATCTCAATAAAACTCAAGAGCAGAACTTAGTATGCTTTCTCCTTCTATTATCCTTTGTTCCTCCTTTTCTTTTTTCCTTTAAGCAATCATAATTAGTTGAAGTAGCTAAAATACCTCTTTAGTTAAGTTAACTAAAACTCAAACCAAATTTTTAGTTAAGGGGGAAATGTAATAAAATAATAATAAGGGTCTTTAATAAATAATAACTAGTAGGTCGGACCCCTTGTGACTCCCTTTAGTTTCTTTAACTAGCATAACACAACTAGTTAATCAATCAAACACATCCCTCCTAGTGGCTCCCATCATCACTCTCATAATTTGACAATTTATATCAATGATAATTGAAACTATATCCAAAAATATAATATCCATATATCCAAAAAATAGTGTGCTGTCCAAAATTTCAGAAGTCAACTATTCTCAACAATCAATAAATAAAAACACTTAAAACCCATATTTTCCACCCTGGGAGGAAATCTTCCCCTTGTTGCTATTGTCTCCCTTCGATTTCTGTGAATTTTCCTTAGGATGTGTGAAGCCTTTAGGCCTAATCTCATTGATAACATGAGATCAATCATCTCTCAAATGCATGCGGGATGACAAAGATTTGGCAGTCATTTGAGGGAGAGAAGGGGGCAGGATTGGCTTTTCCTATATCAGGAGCATGGTGGGCCTCAATTTTTAACCTTTTTCTTGCATGTTAAGATTGTACTAGTGAGTGGGCAGGGGAAGCTTGGACAATTTTATTAATATGTGGAGGAGAAGGTAGAGACAAGTTAGGCTAGCCACGATGTTGGGAGAATGTCGTGTGGACAATCTCTTGCCATCCGTCATTTTTAGGGACTTCAGGTTGTAATGAGACATGAGGGAGAACTAGGATACCAAGGACATGTAGGGCTTGGAAGGGAGGCTTTTCTGGCCTAGGTTGGACCACTCCTTGTCCAATCCAGTTAAAAAATACAACTTGGAATAACTGGCTCAACTCTTGTGAGTCTGCTTCAATATGTATAGAAAACCTTGGCCTTCTAGGGCCCCTATTCTAATTTCCTCTTCCTCTGTTACCCCAGCCATGGCTACCTCTACTGAAAAAGCTCATTCTTGTATGAATTAATTATTAGCAACTAGTTTCTTCAACAAAACATACATGACATCTCTTTAAATATGAAACAAATTTTGGCTCAACAACACATGAGACTCATGCAATCCAATCCATAAAAATCATTTAATACTTGTCAATAAGTAGGGGGTGAATAAGGGTTCAAGGATATGTGAGGGATTGTATTGAGCAAAAAGTGGTAAAATGAAGGGGATTAGATCATAATTACTGCTCAACAAATCATCAAACAATAAACTGTATTGTAAATCAAAAAATATCACTGTAACTTATCCTTGTGCCATCCTTTAACTATAATAATACAGAGTTTCATTTAACTATAATTCAATTTTAATAAAAGGGAGTGGATAGTGAATATGGGGAGGTGAGGGGAATTTTAATGTGCGAAAAAGTGAGAGAATGGTAGGGAAAAAATGAATATTGTTCATAAAAAATTAAGTAATCCATAAAAACAACTCTGTATTCAATACAAAACACCAATACCAATTCAATAATTACTGTGTGTCAAAATTGTTCACTGTTCCTCATTCAATTTCTTCAAAACTTCTCAATTAACACAGTCTGTACTCATAATCAAACAACTTCCAACAATCCTGTTAAGAGAAGTGTTTGGTCTCTAATTTATTTCCTTTCATTTAAAGAATAAAAAGAAAACACACAACAATATTGTCCCACCTCTATCCATAATAAATTGCTTATAAAAATATCATACATTATCCATAAATTCACAAGCAGCCAATTTAAACATATGCCCATGTCCTTTTCCAAATTGAACAGACTTCTAAAACTTGCCCGTTTTCATACACTCTTCATCATATCAACCAATAAAACTTTGCAAGGAAACCATAATATAAAACCCGAGCTTCATCACTGCTAATGCAATTACTTACAATATGCACGATACTTCCATAATAGATACATAGTGAACATAACGAAATAGCACAGTTATCATTTCCACCATTTTCCATGATCTCGAGCAGGACTAGTGAAACACACAATAGTCACCAACTTGCAATTAACACCATGATGTAAGAATACAATGATCGAAGGAATAACGAGAAGAGACATACATTGACTACACATTATCACTCATTCCCAATCACAACCTTTTCAACCAATTTAATCAAACACAATTGAGTTAGGTATTCGACGTAATTGTCATAACCACTCCATTTTACAACCAATCTTTGACAACCAGAAAGATGCCTGATTTGATTAAGACAGTTAGGGATTTTGAAATTTGGGCTCTGTAACAACGAATACAAAGAATAAATTAAGAGTTCATTCGGTCATCAATAGCATTGAGAGACTGGAGGTCCTCCAAACATATCAACCAATAGGCAGAGACCCTTCGATACAAGCATGGTAAAACCACAGGGTTCCTTATAATTCCCGGTCTATGCAATGGCACAATAGTTCAATGATGGGTAGGGTAAGAAAATTATGTAGAGGAGAAGGAATGCCCACTGGACAGTAACAAGTACCCATAACACACAAAGGTATAATCTTTGTCCATTCATTTGATGACAATGCCAATGGGAATGCAGACCTACGGCATAACTTATATCACCCAACAACCATAAAGCATATATCTTGGCATAATGGCCACCCTAAGACCGGCTTCTGAGATATGTTGATGCCAAGACCATGAAAATAATCTCATGACCATGTGAATAAACCCATGACCATGACTCTAGAAAATACACAGTACCAAAAGTCAGTTCGAAAAACATACACAACAACCACATAGCAACCCGAATATGACTGGACAAGGTTACCCTCATAAATGTGAGGAAGTGACAAACAAGGATAACCAGAGTGAAACCCTCTACTAAAACATAGAGAGATAATACCCATATCCACTCAAAAAACACATAGAGACATCACAATTTTGAGCAACAGAAAAACCAGCGAATGCAAAACTCAACCAAACCAAATCTTTTACTTGCAAATCGAATAACCACACAGTCATTCCAGAGAGAGAAACCATGCATTTACATAGTTGAAAATCTTAGGAAAACACAAACCAAAGAATTACTGAGCCATATTTCATTCATACAAAGAGTGTAATTCATGGATGGGTGAAAAAGAACCATACCTGTAACCGATAGCTTTAAAAGGGGGGAGATGGTCGAGCGTTTTCTTCCTAGGCTTGAATTTCAGAGCTTAACCACCAATAGATTGAAATGAAAAAATAACCATACTAGAGTGACAGGCTGATGGGGGTAGGATGGAGGGACGTGCATTTACTGCACATCGCTTCCATCTCCTCTTCATTCAATTATGAAGTACACAAAAACCAACACTCACCACATCGTTTAACCATAGCATTAATTTCCAAACCATTGAAATCCGCAACCACATTGCTTTCCAAATGCGCCACCCAAAACATTCACATTAACCATTTCCAAACTTCCATACCATACCATATGTATTCCCATATCAAATGCACCCAATATGACTCAAATTTAAATCGCAAGCCACTAACCAACCATTAATAGTTAGGATTAACACTAAGTTGTTTTCATTTTAATTGCACATAACTTCTAACATAGCATAACATAGGCCCTTTCTTTTGGATTCTTTTTGTAAGTTTCTTCCCTTTGATTTTGTTTATGTTGTTACTAACATATTTCTTGTGTAGGTGTAACCAGGTAATAAATCACGGTGACATGATCAAACATAGAAACTGCAAATATATGCCAATCATAACATAAAATCAAATCTTCGAATAACAATACATCCCATAAAATGCATCATCCACCTATCACTATGTCAAAAATGAAACCAAGACTGCATCGTCAACCATATAAGACCCTGTAAGAAGCATCAAAACAACAACATAAAATGCATGCTATGACTATCTCTGAGCCTCCAGTCTACAAGGGGGTCCCACCTACTTGTATTATATATCATTAGCATAGTTTAAATAATAGGCTTTAGACATACTTTGCGGGCGAAATTCCTCGTTGCGATTTTAATCATCAACAAGGTACACAACCTTGGAAACCACTTACCAACCCTAAAGACTCTTTCCTAAATCTTGAGGCCTGTCCTTGACCTTGACCTATAGGGATGTTCTTCTAGCTCCTTTTTTTCCCCTTTGCAATCCCCCTAGGGTCACTCGAGAATCCTCCCTTGTGTTCGACTTGTTCTTCACTAAAACAAGGGGGATATCTACTGAGATGAGAGTGACATGTGTCCCCAATTATGTTAGACACTTGTTGAGTGGATTAGGATTTGTCCAAACAACAAGTTGTGTGATAACAATGAGAACTTTATCATTTTTCATATAATGGTTGTTTTATTTCTGTACAATATTCTACATAGATTGTGTTTTAGTCTTTGAAGATTATTGGTCCTCTTCTTAGGAAGTTTCATTGTGAATATATTATTTTTCAATCATTAATATTTAATATTTTATGGAGCGATAAATATTGGGGTTTGCTACTTAGTACTCTCTCATTTGATATTTTAATCCGAGGATATCAAGATTATCTTTTGGAAAAGAGGAGTACCACCTCTATAGAAACACATGGGGATATTTTATCCTCATGAGGTTTCTATTTGGATCTTTACCGATCTAAACATCAACGCTAGTATAAGTCCTGAAAATTCAGAACAATTCTTTGACGCACCAAGAAAATAACCAAGAAAGAGAGAGATCAAAGAATTGACACAAAAACCTCCAACAGGTGGATCTTCAACCAATTGCATTCTCAAATAATTTCTAACAACATAAACAAATTGGAATGAGAGGAGATCATTTATTTATATATGATGCTTCTACATCCTTCTCATTCTTTAGTGTTTTATTTCTCCCTAAAATTAGCCTAGGAGAATTACAAAAAATAATTTGTCATCCACAAAAAGAAGGATACTAAGTCAAACACAAGTAAAACATGCTACATGTACATAAAACCATTATGATAAGGGGACATCCCACTAAATGAGGGGTCAATTTTATATAGATTCTCAATGTTCCCTTGAAGAAGTGTAGTCCAAGCCTCAAAACATGTTGTAGAAGCGTTTCAAGTGAAGAAAAGGTCCAATGTCTATCCTCATAATGTGACAAGACCTCATGGAAGGAGTACGAAAGGCCTCAAAAGGTGGAATAATCCTCAAATAATGCTCATAAACCCTTGAAATATGTCTCCAAGGCATGACCATGTCCATATCTCATGTCAATTCACCTCCATGAAGTGTGGTAGAGACCCTCCAAGTCAAAAAATGGGTCATAAAACCCCAACGACTAAAGTAGCATCCAAAAGAGTGGGGTCATCCCTCAAATAAAGTATAGAATAACTCAAAAGATGACCAAATGAGAGATCACTCTAGGATCCTCATCGTGGCATGTGTAGAGGTGACTTTGCAAGTGAAAATAACCCATATATTTCTCAGAGGATGTGACTAGTTCCTTGGGATACATATACCACCTCAAGAAATGTGATATTGCCTAAGGAAATGTGAAACCTAAGGAGAATCTATAGACTCATCTCTAATAGTAGATGGCCAAAGTGTTATACATACATAAAATAGGGGTCAATGCTTAGGCATAAGATAAGTGGTATTTAAATAGGTATGTCAACCTTAAAAACATGGGCATCACTTTTATGTTACATAGAAATAAGTAAGAGAGACTAGAAACTCCCTTAGACCATGTGTCTTAGTAGATCCATCCCAAGACACTCACATGCTAACCATGATTATAAATGACCAACATGGTGATGTGTTATTGATACCAAGGGGTATTCATCTGAAGCCATAAGATCAATGCATATCTTGAAATGGGGACTAAAACGATGGGCCATCATCGACCACAAGGGGTTTGGAGATTCCACTTATGCCCCTCACTGATACATAGACATCTAAGCATGGACCAATACAATAAATGAGTACAAACATAACCACACTTTTGGCTCGTCATGGTACAATTATTTACATAATCTTCTAATATGGTTGGTCATATCTATCAAAAAAATATAGGGTACACTAATGTGAATTTTGAGGTGTAACAACTAGCTCCAACTCATAGACATGTGCTCATCTCGAGAGTGCATGAGAACTTAAAAATCTACAAAAATTGTAGACTTGAGACATTCTCAACTAATGGATGTAAAATGTTGGGGAGGGTGAAGAAATGAGTGCATTTTCCCCTTCTCTAAGAGAGAAATAAATCCATGCATAAATAAAATATAGTCAAGTACATGTTAGCATCACCACATCTCAGAGAAAATATGTACATGTGAACTGTTGATCCAGAATTTGTCTCAATCTTATGAAAGCCTACAAAGAGTTGTGACGGGTGCCTAAATTGACATACTTTCAACACTCGTCTAATACCTTTTTGCTTACCATTTTCCATTGATCACTTCCTTTTTGATACTTTCCTTATTCAGTTTTTCCTCACTTTTCATTAAGGTACAAATCTTTCTCCATATGCCATTTACACGCTATTATTGCATATTTCTTAAACTAACTTGCCACTTTCATGTACTAATATTGCTACACATGAGTAATACAATAGATTCAACTCATTATAGTGGTTGTAATCCCTCTTTGTTGCTGCGATTCTGGGTGCAATCCAACTACTACAACTCCAAGTGCACTCTCTGTTGTTGCAACTACAAACAACGATTGCAATTCCAAGAAAACTCCCCATTTCTGTGACTCCGAGTACACTGTTTCTATGAATCTGAGTACAAAGTCCACCAACATAATAGTCAACACTACATCCAGAATTTAGGAAACAATCTTTACATAAGAAGGCGGCAAGAGGCAAGTAGACGGCTAAAAAGGGAATTGGTTTTCCTACCAAGTCAACACATGCGTGACCTTTACTAAAACTTAGCAAAATCAATGTAACCGGATGAACAACCAGATTCTCATGGCTGTCCATATATCCCTTTGTATAATTTCAGACATTAGTCGTATTGTATAAGAACTTGAGCTTCCCCAGAGGCGAGGGAGAGGTGAATTATTCTAGCGATAACATTCTACTATTATTGTAACTTCCGAACTTCTGCAATATAATTTCGTTTCCTCCTCATGCTTGTGTAATGGTGTGTTGAACGATCATGCTAATTTTATTTCATAGCACAATTCCTTGTTTAAGGGGTAGGCCCCCCTCCTTAGTTAGGTACTTCTTGTATATTAATATTAGGATCTAGCATTTCAATTATGTTCATTCTATTCCTTAGTTTTTTTGGTTTTCTCAATTTGCTGCAATTCTAGATTCATAGAACAATTCCTTGCAATTCAAGTGTGGTTGATGCTTAGTATCCTTCTACCGTGAGTTTCAATTGAAAGTTGATTTGAATTATGAAAGTTGCAATCATATACGTTATTACCACTCCTATTATTCGAATTACTGTAGCCATCTCATTATATCTATGTGATTGCAATCTCAGTTGTTGTGACTCACACTGTTACAACCTCTTGAGCTTCAACTCGTTTGCTGCAACTCATGTTGTTGCAACTCGCATTGCTGTAAATTCCTTCGCATTAAAGCTTCATTGCTGCAACTCGTGTTGCTGCAACTCACATTACTGTGATTTCTTTCGTGTTGTAGCTTCATTGCTGTAACTCATGCTGTTGTAACTCTGCTTGCAACTATACTTTATTTTGTTGGATTCCTAATTTGTGATATCTTTAGTCTTCAAAATTTTGGGATTGATATCATATTGAATTTTTTTTGAATGTGCAAACACATAATTGTTACAAAAATGGATCATTATTATACATCAACAAGTCACCGGTATATCATAACATAATTTTACTTTATGCAAGTGTGATTTAATTTCAAAAGTGTGATTTACTTTATGCAAGTGTGATTTAATTTCCATAAGTGTGATTTAATTTTTGCAAGCGTGATTTAAATTTCGCAAGTGTGATTTACTTTCTTCAAGCTTGATTTAATTCAAACAAGTGTGATATACTTTTTGCAAGTGTGATTTAAATTCCACAAGTGTGACTTTTCTTTCCTGCAAGTGTGATACTTTATTTTCTGCAACTCAGGGAATAGTATAATTTGGTGACTTAATTAAGTATATTGAAACCTTGATTTTGACATTAAAAGTACTACAATTCTTAGCAAAAACAACAGTACTACTCTTGCATATACAATGCACACCAGTTCGTAAGTAAGATACTGTTAACTCCCAAAATAGCACCGTCATTTTGGTCAGGTTATATGGTGGATAGCATGGCTATCAATAGTTTCCTCAAGTCATTGTTGAGTCTTTTAGCTGCAAAATTTTAGATTTTGGTTTGACTTAGAAATAATTTGGATTGTAAAGTCTTCTTTTTCGAAATTGTCATTTTTACTTTCCACAGCTAACTTGTTTTCAAAGGTTCATTGTGCGCTGTGGAAAGTGCCCACTTTCAACAGCTAAGGAGATCGTTTCATCAGTTGGCACATTGTTGAAAGTGTCAAATCTTAAAGGGTTCTTAAAATCAGTTCTCAAGTGGCGCGCTTTCAAAGATACATGCTTTAAA
>CBVK0100184835.1:0-18299 GCA_900067695.1 Picea abies
GATGTCGACTAATGGAGAGTGTGGCCGAGAAATGCATTGATGATAATGAGGGGGAAAATCTCAACTTATCCCTTTTCATCTGAAAATTTTTCTTAACTTGGAAAAGATTGTTGTATTTTGTTGATTAAGAACATAAAAACCTAGTACATATATGCACTAATAGGCATGTGGATGATAAAACGTTAGGTGATTACAGATATGCTACAATTTCATACGATAATTATGAGACATAATTAATAATAAGTCTAATGATATTAATTTTCCTTATGAGTATTTATGATCAATGATGATCAAGTAACCATAAAATGTTGACATCATGCAGAGAAATGTTGGATATGTTGTACACAACCTTGCAAGGATAAGGATATGGAAAATAAGGTGTTGATCTAGATTTGAGGGAAGGGGTGTATGAACCTCCATGAATCAAGTAGCATCCAATGATGGATGAAATCCATATAGGTATGGTCTGGCATGCTCAAAGGATGAAGGGGAATCTATGTAAGGATTCCCTCAATGAAATTTTGANNNNGCTCAAAGGATGAAGGGGAATCTATGTAAGGATTCCCTCAATGAAATTTTGATGACTAAGAATGATTTAATGGATAAAAGGAAATATGACTTGGTACCTTTTATAAACTAGGTAATATTGTGATTACCTAAGTGATTCCTTACATATGAAATGCTTTTGTGGCAAGTGTGAAAGAGTGATTTCTTGTTGGTTGATGCCATATGAAGGAGGAAAACATAATTATGAGTATGTATCTGAGACTTGTTATGGGAATGAATATAAGGTCTCATTAGGAAAGGATGACATTGAAATAAATTAAATGTGTAAGAGTGGCTTGGGAAATGTGCAAGTGGTGTACCTACTTGTTGGTATCTATGTGTGTTTATGCTTGAGAAGCATGGGTTTACTGCATTATAGGGATTCCTGGTATGAATGCAAGCATGATAAGGTTGAATGTGGAGCATGATGAGTACCTCCCATGTTTTGGATAGCATTGTTGCTACCTAATTGAGCATGTCTTTAAGGGTCTATTTTATTTTATTTGAATCCTGGTTGGAAGGAGTTCTGTATGCATTGTGCAAAAATGGATAGTACAACATGATGAAAGGAGAAAGTGAGAAATAATGCTATAATGCTATTGACTTCCATGAGGAAGAAGGAAACATGCTTATGATCACTCTATAATTTTTATGTGAATTATTGAGAACAATCATAAGATAGCTTGAGTTTAAGTAAACAGATAAGTATGTATAAATTATAAAAGTGTGTCTATATTAGACACTCACACTATGTTGATTCATATGGTTGAGAACACAAAATAACATTGTGAATACAAGTTGATAAAATATATGCACATGTATGGGTGAGGAGTTTTCATGAATAATAAGAATGCATGCCTAAATTCTTTATGGAATATTGGGTAAATAACTGAAATCATAGAGTTGACTCTAACTCATGGGTTGAGATCATTTCAGGGGTTGAAGGATATGAAATAAGGAAGTTGTGTTGATGAAGTCCCATGTGGGTGGACTGTGGAAAGACTCTTTCAGGAGAAGAGATTCGTGTAAACTAATTACTGTTGGAAATTAAGCCATGTTTTGCAGAGCCTAAATGTATAGAAATCTTGGATTAGATTTTGAAGACGTGCATGTGTGGAAGACATGCATATGTTAAAAACATTAATAATTCTAACTTTATTTGGTCAATTTGTAGAATGTCCTTGTTTAGAACTAAGTTATGAGCTAACTTTGGTAAGTTGGTGTTTTGTTTCATTCACGGAAGGATGTCTCTATGATTAAGAAAATATCAAGAGGAAATTGAGTGAAACTTCTTGAGGAAATAGAGAAACCAGGTCCATGAAACGACAAATTGTTGAAGAAAAGATGGAGAAAAAGGAAAAATACTTTTCTGACTCTATAAATCTAGTTGTATAGCAGAGTTACATATTTTAAAGAAAACAAGAACAACCCGTGAAGGATAATGAATCATTATATATTTGTGTATGACTATCATGGTTAATGCCATGATTACAAAATGACATATAGGTCATGAAATAGTCTAGCTATGATGAGAATCTTGGATTGTGCAGTGGAGTTGGGAAAAGGAAGAATCCCTTGACCCCTCTCTTGTTGTTTTCTGTGTTTCTCTAGAATGAGAAAACTGATATGTTGTTATGTGTGAATACTCCAAGAATAATAATGTCGATAGATGTGTAAAAGTACAACCAACTAAAATAATTTTATGTTTGCACACATGATCACCATGAGGATAATGTGCTAGAGTGCAGATGAATATGCTAGGACATATTTGATAATGCTTGATGAGTGTAAAATTGTTGTGACATTTATTTTTTTAATTAACATGATAGTTGATATTATTATGATTATGATTTTTGTGTGTAGGAAAGATTGGATCTATTGAGGAGTCAACTTCCAATGGTGGAAAAACTCGTATAGAGGGAAAATAGATAAAATGATGTTGATTGAAAGGATTGATGAAGGGACCCGAGGATCCCCCCATGAAACACCACTGATGAGTTAACATCAAATATGTTGGTTGGTAGTGAGACATGTATAAGATTTATCATGCCTATGTAGCATATGGTTTGAAAGGGATTGGGTAAGAATCCCTTTCGAAATGTTTTATATCTTTGGCGATATATTTATAATATCTATCTACTATTGCATGTCTTCGATACCCAAGTAGGGTACAAATAAGGAAAGGAAAACCTGAATGATAGAGGAAGGTACCCTTGAGGAGGGAAAATGGATTGTAATATTTGAAATAAAACCATGCAAATATATGTCATGTTTTCATTGGTTTACATGAATAATTATGAATGGTTTTTCTCATGAGTATCATATATGTTAAATGCAATGAGTAGATGCATATTTTATAAGAGAGGGCATGTATAGGACTTCCATCATGGAAGAAAAAAATTCTAGTACTCCAAAATGGTTTTGGAATTGTAAATGGAATAATTGGGTCACCATGAATACTAGCATCTTGGTTACCATTGAAGAATGAATGCATGAATGCATTATGTAAAATTTTAATTTCATGTTATTCTATGTTGATTTGAGGTCATGATTATATTAAGATATGAGACATACTCGTTATACAACAGTGAATGTGGATAAAGTAGCCAAGGGGTGAGAGGTTGGATAAGTTCCAACTCACCATGATGGACTTCCTGACATAGATGTGTGGTATTTTGAAGAAAATGAAAGGATGCATTTTGTAAATGTGGCCATGAGTAATGGCACATTGGTTTAATTTCTTGTGATGATTGAATGCATTATGAAAGGCTTGGTATGCTAGATAATGATTATACATGGAATGATAATTTCATTCCATTTCATATGATTAATGATTATAAGTGATTCAATTTTTAGAATGTGAAATTTAAGATCACTTTGTAAGCCATTGTAAATGTATAATGAAAGTATAATGTGCATGAAAAACTAACAATCTGTTTGGTTGTGTGAAGGTTGAGAATTGTAGGAATTATGGTCTTGGATATAGAAGCATTGTAAGTCCATAAGGAATAATGATGTTTATAGCTACAAAGAGACAAATTGTTATGAGAAATAAATCTCATACGTGTGGGATTAGAGTTCCTATTTGGAACAAATTTAAATTTAATAAGTGGAATTTGAAATATGTGGATTGAAAATTGGTATAATGATATCTCATGGTTACTATATGCATGTGATATAGGTGATATGAAAAATATGTCCCAAAGTGACAGATGATGGATGATAACATGGAAAGTATGGAAAGGGGACTATGTTGTGATAGGAGAACCCTATGACATGCCATGATATCCTTTGATATTGTTGTGTTATGTTAGAGAAAGCTAGAGGAACACCTCAGTTGTAAGACTCTATGAGTCTCTAAGATCTTCCTATGTGAGGAAGACTTGGTAGGAAAGATGGAACCCTCAAGGAACTATGGAGCAAAGAATGGGGCACCTGAGCCTAGAATGTGACTGACTACAATGAAGAGGAGACTTGAATGATATATCATAATAGATGCGGTCATGAGCACAATGGATATGTCAAATAAAATAACGATTTGAGATATAATGTGGAATCCATACGGATGCAGATCCATGATTGTGAAAATAATTATTGTGCTAAAAAGTATGTATTTCGTCCATAATTATGAACAGTAAGGAAATGTTTATGCATAATATTGGTTTTAATATGCATGTTGTTTGATGATTGTTTTATGCATGAGATAAATTTCCAAAGTTCTGGAAGGGACCATAATATGAAGAGAAAGGACACTACTAATGTAGCTAAAGGGAAGACATGGAAAGGACTGCTAATACACAAAGGAATGTCAAGGATGGTGTTCCTATTAAGAGGGAGGGGAAGATAACACCCTGTTTTGATCCCTTGATTAATTTATAATTAATTATGATTTGCAGTTTTTCCATCACAACATAGATATATCATTTCCATGCCATGCCATATGAACAACTAACTAAAGGGTGGAGCACTAGTATTGTCCATGATACCACGAGAGGTATTAGTGAGGGGGGCTAGAGTGGATTCAATGTGCTATGGACCCCAATCCACCTTGTCCAATTATTTTTGGGGAAATAACCCTTATCTCCCTTTATCTTAAATATGAATCCAATCATTAAATAGGGGTATGGTTGGTGGTTGAGGAAGTACTCCAAATTACATGCATGGGAGTGAGGATGGTATGTTCATGGGGAATTGTGGACAACCCTAGAAACATGAAAGTAACTAGAGAACCTTTTTGGGGAAGGAAAAAGGAGAACATGTGGTTGTTTTCATAAGAGAAAATTAAAATAGTATGTTGTGCATACATAGAGACCAAACTCGTGTAGGAGAAGGAAAACAAATCATGGGGAAAGAACCCACGAGCCAACAATCATTGTTTGGGTTGAAATATGGAAGAGTCCATGAGCAAGGGAGTAGAGGAATGTGAAAATAGTGTGGGAGAAATCATGTGAAAAGAAGACAGACGAGGATCAGAGAAAGAGTTTTTTGCATGGTTGGACTGAAAACCAAACCCAACTTGAGCTTAGACGGTCATGGGTTTGATTCTTACTAGAAAAAAAATGAAAGTGGAAGGGAAGGAAACTAAGAGATGGTGTTATCCATGAAGGGACTCCCTTATATAGATGAAATCCAAATGGGAAGGAATATGATAAAATCATGGAGTCCATGGGCATGGTGGGTATAAAGGGTTTTCAACTAGTGGTTGGTGTGAAGGAGAGTGGCCTTCCCACTTTGAATTTTCTTGGAGAGTCTGATAAATCCCTTGGTTGTATCATGTTTTGGCACGGGGGTGGATAGATTGTAGATATGAATAGTGCATATGAGATTATGATTGGGTGGAAAACTGTTCACTTTGTTGAGGTGGCCAAGTTCCCTTTTATCAACAGTAGGGATTACACCCAATGAAGGAGGCCCAATTAGAATCTTCCTTGTTTGGTATGGAATAATCCTATAGGTTAATGGTCCAACAACCATTCGATGGGATTTAAAATATACGTGATTTCAGTCATACTATTGATTCTCTTTTGGGGTGTGTTTTCAATGTTTATTTCAAATAAATTGACACACATATAAATAACTTAACATAATTAGTCCAACAAACCATTTATTGAGTAAAAGGAAGATAACACAGTTATTTTTTAAATATAAATTTCAAAAGAGCTATGTTAATAAGTAACCAACCAACTACTATGTGCTTAGTTTCACAAGAAATAATTCTTAGAAATGAACAAGCAACATAAATCATATGAGCTTGCAATATATCTATACCAAGACCTATTAATAAGATAGAAATAATTATGTGTTATGGGGTGACCAATAGCATAAAATCACATGCAAATTAAACATAAGAACTTGATGTATAATAGAAATTATCACAAGATAGATTGATAAATGATAAGCTTAGTAGAAATCAGCAAAAAATGGTCGAAAGTAGAACAATCCACAATGCCATGTAGATCACCAATTAGATTCTAAAGAGAACAATACTCTAGGATCTGGTAGAGCTTCCAATTAATTGTCGAAATAGTTCTACAAAAAATAACAGTTGTAGTCTTTGAAACACCAAAAAAGGTCCTTTCTATTACTAGGATACTTTTAATTATACAAAATTAAACTTAACGAAAACTTCCACATAGGAAACCAAAAATCAATAATCAAAAGTTTTATTTATGACAACTTGGGTGATCTTGGGGTCCTTGGGATTCCTCTTTCATCCACATAATCATCCCACTATCTAAAGAGTCAAGTGCAACTCTTAGTGAACATGAACTGGTGTTGATCCATTGGCATGGCTAGCTCATTCTTGTTGTCATAGAATCATATTTTTTTCTTCTCCATTTTCTCAACTATCTGCTCCATTTGGTCCACAATATTGATTTGGACAACCATATGATTTGGAATGTGTCCTTTCTCAGTAGAATTAATCTAATGCACCTATTCTTTGAAATCATTGTCCAATCGTCATAACTTAGTTTCCTTCTCGTCAATCAATCAAAAATCTACGAGGGACCCGAAAGAAGGTAAATAAAGTTATGACATTGATCGATTGATATTATCCCAACTCTGATTGCAGTGATCCCACTCCTTATCTTCTTCATCCATGGGTTCATTAACAATTTTGTCCTCATGTTTGGTTGTTGAGCGCATTTCAACTATTCAATCGTCTGACCCATTTCTATGTTGTGATCTTTCGATTCCTTTTCCTTTTGTATCTCCTGCATAGATTTTGTATTTTATATCATACCAACTCCTTTCTCGGCCCATCTATTCACTTATTTACAAGTAATCCCTAACAAAAGGGATTCTTCATGAAGATCTATTGCCTTCTCTATTCCTTGAGCTTCACTTCTCCTCTAGCCTCTTAATGATATTGCACTTGGTGCCTGAGGGACTCAATTTCGGACCAAATTTCCCCAGTTTCCTCTCCTTCATCACTCATTTGTCATAAGAGGCATGATATATAACCAAACCTACAGAGTAAAGCTAGATTTCTCCAACCTTATTTACATCAATGATCAATTTCTTAGTGGTGTTGAATGCTTCACTATGCAATGCCAATTTTTGTTTCTTATGATTCCTTTTTAATATCGATTTATGCTTCCAATTATAGGGAAAGATATCTAAATTGACCACTTCATTGATTTGTTTGGGAATCGATTGATCTCCCTAGGACAATATGTTACTCAAATCCCCTCGTGTATAGAGATGCTCCAATATTGGTACCTGGGAGGCTCATTTGTCTGGTGACTGCTTCTCTATTTCAATCTCTGCATTTTTGGGATCTTTCTCAGTTGTGATATCCTTTTGTGTTTCATCCCGAGTATCCCCTTTAGTATCTTTCTTATATATTTATGAATAATTTGGGGGATTCTCATCGGGCTTCTGGGTCTCACCTTAATTTACATCTTCCTTCTCTGAATTAATATCAACATATTTGTTTACCTCTATTTAATTCATTGCATTATTCTCATCTTCTTTGTTACTACCATCTTCCTATTCTCCCTTTGTGCATTCATCAATAGTTTGTTGGTTATACTCTTTCTCATTTTCATTGCCATTTATCTTCCCACCTTTCATTCCAGGTAATGATTCATCTTGACCATGTTGACCAAGTGATCCCTTTTCTAAATCATCACTTCTTGATGACTCAACACTATTGTTTTGATGAAGGGAATCGTTCCCTTTTGGGGTAACATCACTTTTATTTCCATCCTCCTAGTTTTTACTTCCATATTTTGTACTTTTGGTGACTTGGTAGGGATCTTCTCATCTTCAAGTTTCTCATTGATTATAGGGACTATGAAATCATCCCTCTTGTCTTCCTCCTCTATCAAGTCAATGGCTTCTCCTGGCCTATTTATAGTAATTTATACTTGTTATCCTTCACCATTTTTTTTCATGCTCTTGATGCTTCTCTTAGAAATTGATCTAACTGATCCTTTTTTTGTTGCCTAGCCTCTTCATCCTGGATTTTATTTAGTTCATCAGCCCAACTTTGTTCTTCCTTTTTATTCTCCTCAATTTCTTCTTGGCGGGATTGTTTCTCCTTGTCTCTTTTTATTTTTTCATGAATTCCTTCTCTCTTTGCTATTTTTTAGCATTCATCCTTTGTTTAGTGAGTCCCTCTGCTTCCTTTTCTTCTTCTTATTTTTGTCTATATTCTTCATGAATACTTATCTCCTCAACTTATTCTTTTATGATATTCTCCTACTCCACTGGTATAGATTCCTTTCCTTTTCTATCATAATATCATCTTCATTTCTTGAGTTTTCTACTCTCAATACAACATTGGAGGATGCCTCATCCTTAACTATTTTGATCTATTCTTGAACGAGTAAGGATGATAAAATGGCTACCCAAATGTGTTCCATTCTTTTTTGTACCTCATGTCAGTCCTGAGAATCTTTGGTGAACAACTCATCTTCCCATGTTTCATGGGAATATGACCAATTTAAGGATACTTGTGATGTATGTCTTGATATCAATCCTTTAGGATCATGTTTTTTGTATCTACCTGTCATGAACCTATATTCCAAGTGAACTTGGCCCTCTTTCTCAGCATGCTCGGAATCCTTTACAACATTATACCCTATCTGAAAGTTATATGGGATGAATAATTTATTCTTTTATTTTATAATGGTAGCATTGAATTCTTGCATAATCGTCTGATAACAAATCTCCCCCACCATTAATCTATCATGCACATAAATCGATAGTAGGTGTGGTGATATCATAGCTCCATATATTATTAATTATGTGTGCATTTCCTCAAAATATCAATTCCCAATGCAATTTAGAACCTTCTTGGCATGTTTTGATAATCTAGGGCACTCTTGGACAAATATTACAAAGTATATTTGTGGGAATGAGAGAGTTACATATTTGGGAATAAAATATTTTGTATATGTTATCCCACAACATGTTGAAGTACACATGCACTAGGGGTTCAAAGACTTTCCATATTAATGAAATTCTGGGAAAAGTATTTGGTGCACATAACACATCCAAAAGAAAAGACACCATGTGAAATTTGGGTGGGTTACAAGGATTTAGACATTTTGCTTGGGATATATTTAGGTTGAGATTTTTGGATATAAATCCTCCCCAATTCAAATTTCTTCCCCAAATTGAAACATAATATTCCAAGGGTAGCCATGCATGAGAGAATTGATAACAATCCTTCTCTTCATATATCCTAAATAATAGGATCATTACATACATGTATGGCTCCCTCAGGTTTGAAATGGCATATCGTCTCCCAGACCTCTTGGTGAAGTTTTTTTTTTCCTTCCACTAGTTGTTTAATATCTTTCTACTCTCATATTATTCATAGAATTCATTCACAAAATTGTTAGTAAGTAATTCGCCAGGATTTGGAAGTATGTAGGAGAGAGCCATATTCTATGGTAGGAATGACCCTATGCATTCTCCTTGCTCATTAACAATTTTGCAATCTTTAGTTATGGTGTGGTTACCTCTGAGCTTTCCCCAAATGTTGATAGTGTTCATGAGACCTTTCTTACTAAGGAAGGAACTTGATATATTTGATTTGTTAGAAAGGATTAAGAACAAGTGTTTTCTTAGTGATCCAGGTGGATATTGGTGGCCACCCACTTATTCCAACTGGCTCCTCTTGTCAGTTCTTAGTTCAAAATGTTATTATGTACTTATTTGTAATTATGGGTTCTATACTTCTGGGGCTGTCTGAGGCCCTACACATATTCCAGGTGGATACTGGTGGCCTCTCACCTAATCCAACCTTATTTTGTATGTTTTCATGTCAATACATCTTGTTGTACTTCCAGGGCCGTTTTGAAGCCCTAAATAGTGTTTTTTTGGCTTGCCATAGTCAAAATATAAATGGAGTCAAATTTTGATGGTGTAATGTGTATTTCTATAAAATACCTTTCAAACGGGCTATCACACACCTAAAACGAAGGTCGTATGCAAAATTTACGACCCAAGAAGTTGAGGTACCAACTTACCCATAGGGGCCCACATGACTTTTTGCGTTTCACCTCCTGGGGTTAGGTTTTTGGATGTCTAGGGTTTTGGAATTCACGAGTAATATAAAAAAGGCCTATGGAGCCTCATTGTAATCATTCTTCTCAGATGGATGTGTGTAGCATCCACATCTCTTCTCAGAGATAGCTACCACCATTCGAGCAAGTGTTTCAGTTCTATAGTTTTACAGTTTTAGTCTATTTCATTTATTCAATAGAAGATATTGTTCATTGGATATCTTTTATTTTCTTCATATCTCTATGTTTATTGTATTCAGTTTGTTAATTAGTTTGTTCCACTCCTAAATATGGATCAGTTTGTATTCAGTTTGTTAATTAGTTTGTTCCACTCCTAAATATGGATCAGTTATCCAACAATAATCACAAATAATGACACAATATAGGGAGTGGAATGAAAGTTAAATGCATGCGACCTTCGATGAAATGGTTTATATTTGACGATTAATGGCGTTAAATATAGAAGTAATTTTCTACTTTCCTTCACCCACTGAGTTGATGCGTTGATGCAACGATTGGCATTTATATGATGTGTTTTACTCATGGCATGGAGATTTGATCGAGGATGGGAGATATATCACATTAGACAACTAGAGCGAGTCCTGCGATTTTTTTAGTGTTATTGGCATATTTTCTTTGATTTCCTTGGGGCCATTACACCTGCATTCAAACTAGTGATGAATAATAATATACACAACGATTGTATCAAACTTGAAAACATGATTTCAACGTGATGAATAATAATATACACAACGATTGTATCAAACTTGAAAACATGATTTCAACATACCACGTTTAGAAAAACCCCTTGCATACATGCGCAGTAACACTTACCTGTGAGATTTACTGAAATGTTGACAGTGTTTAGGAGACTTGCTGGACGCAGGCCCAGTTTGGGAGAAAATCACGACATGGGAGAAATGCAGTTGGTAATAAAAGTATCACATGTAAGTCATACATGCATGCAGGAAAAGCAACAAGTGTAAGGCAGACACGCATGCAAGAAAATAAGCATGTGTAAGGAAGACATGCATGCAGAAGAGGAAAGCATGTGAGGTGTGCATGCAATAAGACCTATCCATGAGAGGGTTAGGGTTTTGGTAATAATATGTAATGGATGGTAAGCCAAAAACATGTATAAGTAGGTACCTAGGAAATATGTAATGGATGGTAAGCCAAAAACATGTATAAGTAGGTACCTAGGAGGTTTATGTTGAGGTTCCCAGAGAGGGTTCTTTTCGGGTTGGAATATGAGTTCCTTTTTGGTTTCTCATCATGGAGTTTGTTGTTTGAAGATAGAACAAATATAAGATGAATATGTTTCGTAATATGTTGAGATGGGGGGAGGAAATATGGTATATATTGAGGGTTAGATTACAGGCTGAGGAGCCTGGTGTGATCTAGTCTTTCTCATTGTATATCTAAACATGTTTGATGGAAAGTTGTAATGTGCACGACGCTGTAGTTTTTGGAAACACTATAATAAAATAGTAGAGAAGACAAATCTTTGTGTATGTATCCCAGGATGGGTGAACCATGGTATATCATGTGTTATGTGATTGAATATTGTGTATTTCCTTTACTGTCAATTATTAGATGTTAGAAAAATTTGTGAATGACTAGTTAGATCTGCTATTTTACATGCATGAATAAGAATGACAGGGTATTCAATATAAGTTGAATGGTAAAGTAGCTAATGAAGATCACATATTTTAATCCCAAATCCCCACTCATTCCCAGGCTGCAATCACTTGATTGTTGCAGTGACCAATAGAATTATCTCGGGTGAGACTGTGCAATGCACTCTGTGTACTACGTTGCCTTCTGGGTTACCAAAGGGGCCGATATTTTTAAAGGGGTTTTGTTTTAAACCAAGTAGACCTAAACCTAGTTCAACCCAAGAAATCTAGTAAGAATAGATGAAATTCCAACAAATGGTTTTGTTGCCGACTGTAATAAAATTGGATTGAGTGAATGAGATCTACTGAAGAATCCTGAAAAGAATGTCAGATTTGGTGAGGAAACATTAAAAAGAATGAGATTATAAAAGGGGATGTTTAGACCATGGAATCCAACGAAGGAAGAGATCGAGAGATGGTTAAAAAAAGGAGTTGTAATTTTCACAGAAAGATAACAAAAACCTGAAGTTAACACCGTGCAAATATTTGGACAAGTATGTATTTAGCGACTTGCATGAAGTATTTTTTTGTGATTTCCTGCATGTGTTGCATGAGTGAGATATTCAGGTTGAAAGACAACCACCCTACAAATTGGATAAGACAACTAGAGTGGAATTCTGTGGAAATCAAGTAGTTACAACAAGTTGACAATAAATTTACACGCACAGTAGATTTCTGGGTAGACATCATTGTTGCAGGATTTATCACAGAATTTGCAGTAGATATTGAATTATTACAACACAATAGAGCAAGCATTCCTGAAGGGACCTAGGGGTAGGTATATCAGATCACTATATACTTCCATCAATATGTTACAGTATAACAAATGTGTAATGACAATGGCATCATACAACTAAAATTCCTTGCGTGCATGGGGGAAGGGGGGAATCATTAACGAGAGATGGAGAGATGGAGGAAGAGATGGATATAGGAAAGAAGAAGGATGCCTTTGATCCAATCATGATGGAGGAATACTAGATCAAGCAGATAATGGAAATAGCTGGAAGAACATGCAGTCGATCACCCTACCAATACAATATGATCAATAAGAAGAGATCCATATCCCCAAGGGAAGGCATGGAAAGTGATGAAAAAGACGTAAAGTATCTCTAGGTTGTGGAGCATATTGAGGAAATCCTGTGCATGACATATTAAAGGAATACAAGAGGTCCAAGGGCAAGAACCGAAGGTAGAAATCCTATCCATATTAGTGTCAGTGTGAAACCCATAAAACCATGTGTGACCAATACACCAGATGGAACAAAATCGTTTAGAAAACTGAATTTTAGTGGAAGAAATGTAGAAGGAAGTACATATACACATGGATAAACAACTGGCGGAACCAATTCAAGAAGAATTAGTCAAGGATCTACACCATGCAGAGGTAGTATCTCATCATTCAGGATGGCAGGACATGATCCCACCATCAGGCTACCATAATTCAAGGGAGAGGCATCGAAGGACCTTGAGAAGCACTTGTTCATCTGTGAAAATATCTGGGAAGCAAAGAAGATCACAGATGAGGACACAAAACTTGCACAGTTAGCTATCACACTAATAGAGCACACACTCAATTGGTATATGAGCTTAGCTGGAAACAATCCACCAAGAACAACTAAAATGATTGTGGATATCAAGAAGTTGTTGATAAATGAATTCCAGAATACTACTTCAGAGGATCAGTACATGAATGCGATGATAGAGATAAGAAATAATCTAGGAGAGTCTATGTGGGATATTGACTAGAGATTCAAACAACTAAAGGGAAATTTGAAGTATGTCATGACAGATATGCATCATAGACATCTATTTGTGAATTACCTACTACCATCCCTGAAATACCCTTTGAGACAACATAAGTTTGAAACTCAGGAAGACGCTCTACAAAAATCCTTAAAGCCAGAAGAGAACCAATACTAGAAGACAGATCCAAAAATAGAGGAGATGAAGGAGGATCTAAAGAATTTAACATTTCAACTGAACCAGAACAGGGATACGGATAAAAGATAATTTTTTTGGTGTACCACATGTAGGACAGAATGACACCACAAGAATGAATTCCCAAATTTCATCCATTACATGGAAACATGACTGTCAAACCCTTTTCCAAAAGGAGGAATATGGTGTGAGGTCTGTAAGACACAGGGGCACGATCCATATCATTGTCCATTGATGCAAAAATACCAAAGAGTGACTAAGAGTTCATATTGCAACTTTTGCAATTGAGTGAGCCATGATGATAAATATTGTAGGACAATGGAGTTGATGAGGGAAAGAACATCATACACCTATAGGGTGCAAGAAGAAATGATGACAGGGCAAGTTGCATCATAGTTTAACCAAGTATCAACCCCATGTAACACTGTGCAACCACAATACAATATCGTGCAACCATAGTATAATCTCGCGCAGTATAATGAGGTGCCTCAGTACAACGCACCGTGAGGAGATCGAGTTGGCTACAGAGGTGGAGGATGATGTAGAGGAGAATTTGGAAGAGGCAGAGGTTCAGTGGTATGCCATAACTGTTAACAAATAGGAAACTATGCAAGAGAATGCCCACTTCAACTTGCGACATGTATGTATTGTTGTGCATCATATCATCACACAAAATACTGTCTGACACTATTGGGGAAGATCCAAGAAAAGAGGAATTCGAACAATTAGAATGTCTAATGGATTTATGCTGAAACAAGGGATGATGGAAGAAATATCAATATAGTTACGTGCAGAGGAGCTAAAACAGGGGATGACACAAAAAATACAAGACCCAGCACAAAACCAATGGGTGAAGAAGAATATCGAACCACAGAAGCAGTTTGATGCACATAATGAAAAGGAGCTATTCAAGCAAGCCATAAAATAATTCTTGAAGCTAGACATTGCATCCACATCAACTACGCAACATACTCAGGATGTATCAATGTATGATATTCCTTCACCACTGGATCACATTAAGGAAGAACAACCCCTAGGACAAGTAAGTATTATAAATTATTTTCTACAATCTTGTGTTAACCTACTAAATGATCCATCATCTGTTAAGGTATTACAAAATATGTTAGAAAGATGTAACACAAATGTAGAGGGAAATCTAGAGCATAAAATAGTTAATCATTTGCATACAAGGAGGAGGACAGGTAGAGAGTTCAGACTGAATGCCAACATTGGAAATTTCAACATGGGGGATATTATACTGAATTTAGAATCTGAAGTAAATTTTTTACCCAAGAATACATAGAAATGTATGGGAGAGCCCACATTAGGATATTCACCTATTCTACTGAAACTAGCAAATCAACACAAGGTTCTACCAATTGGAAGGCTAAAGAGTGTGACAATAGATCTTGATGGAGTGCGCACTAAAGCCTATTTTGAGGTGATATAAATGGTGGATGGAACAACACCTTACCCAACATTTTTTGTCTTGGATTGGTCATTTGACAACCATTCCATAATCAATTTGAATACAAGAAATATGACATTTGAGTCATGAGAATACATAGTCATTGTGCCATTAGACCCATCAGAAGGAGAAAGGTTTATAGAATCCACTTGATTGGACCTGGAGGAAATCAATCAGTTATACAGAACCACCATGAGAGAAGAAGATTATGTGAATCCAACTACAGATGGAGTACTCAGCTAGAGAAGAATCATATCATGCACTCCAGACACAGATATAGGGTTGTATAATTGGCATAATAGATTACATGAAGTAGCTACAAGAAGGTGTGCAATAATAGACTGTGCGGTAAGATGGGTAGGTACAGAGATAATAGAACCTCCCAGTTTTCATGGGATAAATGAATTAGAAGAATTCCTAACAAGATACGAAGATGAAGTGTTAGGAAATCAGAGGCTCTTAGCTATGGACATAACACTCAAGGAAACACCTGGAAGATGGTGGGGTGCACACAAAGATACAGTCAAGGAATTGTACCAATGTCAGCAATTACTGTACATTAGATTCGGTGCATAATAGGGAAGCAATGAACTGCAGATATATGATGGAAAGGGGACATAAGACGAACACTTGGAGAAGTTCAAAACACTATGGAGAACGACACCACTAAAATAATGGCCTCATAACTTCATTCACACATTGGAAGGAATTCGAGCAAATTGGTATGTAGACCAGGCACTGTGTAGAGGCATTGCAAAATGGACAACATTACATCATAATATTATAGTCACTTTCCCATTTGAACATGAGAACCCCAACATGGATTCAACACTCAAACAAATTAGAGGGGTGATATTTATTAAGGAACCATAGGTTGAACTTATAATAGAGTGCCAACAACAAAATAAGAAGAGAGTGAAAGAACTATTGTCATGCTATCATGTCCAGGAAGAAGCACTAGATGAATATGACCTGCATAACATTCAAATTACAAAAAATGAAGGAGAAAGAGAGGTGGAAGGTTCTTCTCTGGCATCAAAAGTATTTTCTATGCCAATAAAGGTGAAGAAATTAAATATTGGGACAAATGATAATCCCAAAATGGTAAGTATTGGAGACTACTGGGATGAACAAAAAGTAGAAAGAATAACATAGTTGTTGCGCGAGTATAGTGACATGTTCCCAATAACCTTTACAGAAATGAAAGGCATAACAGGTGATCTAGGAGAGATGAAGATACCTCTCAAACCCGAGGCTAGATCTGTCAAAAAATGACCATATAGACTTAACCCAATATATAAGAAGAAATTGACAGAATGTTAGAAGTTGGAATCATAGAACCAAAAGAAGAATCATAATGGATAAGCCCTAAGGTAGTGTAGGAAAAGAAATAAGGAGGGATAAGGATATGTGTCGTTTTGAGGAAGTTGAATGATGATTTCCTACATGACCCTTTTCCTACCCCTTTCACGGATGAGGTATTAGATATTGTAGGAGGCCATGAAGCATACTCATTCATAGATGGATTCTCAGGCTACCATCAGATCAAGATAGCTCCAGATGACCGTTATAAGACCACTTTTTCCACATAATGGGGATCCTACCAGTACATATTCATGCCTTTTGGGATGAAGAACGCACTAGAAATATTCTCAAGAGTAGTCATAGCTACCTTCAAAGAATTCATCCATTAGTTTTTATAAGTATATCTACATGATTGTACAGTCTACAGTCTATTGAAAGATCATGTAGAGGTGTTAAGGCTGATGTTGGAAAGATGCAGGAAGTGTCAGATATAATTAAATATCAAGAAGTTCATCTGTGGGACACCTTTTGGAATATTATTGGGACATATAGTCCACAAACAAGGGCTATTGGTGGATCATGCAAAGATTGCAGTCATTGTTAACTTACCACCACACAAATCTGTACATCGATTGAGAGAAACACAAGGAAACACAAGGTACTATAGGAATTTCATAAAAGGGTATGCGCAGATCACTGTGCCGATGGAGAAGTTGTTGAAGAAAGATAGTAAATTCCAATGGAATGAGGACTGTCAATGAGGTTTTGACAATCTAAAAGAAAAAAATGGTCACAACACCTATACTAGTATTCCCAGACTGGGAAAAGACATTTCATGTGCTTGTAGATGCATCCGCCATAGCACTTGGAGCTATTCTGGCGCAACCATGAGTAGGAGAGTTAGACCATACTATATCATTTGCAAGAAGAAAATTGTCAGAGTCAGAGCAGAACTACAATACTACAAAGAGAGAAGGCCTAACAATGGTATATGCACTGCAAAAATTCAGACACTATCTACTGGGGAAGCACTTTCAACTGTTCACAAATCATTCGTCACTCAATTACCTAGTCAATAAGCCAGTGTTGGGGGTGAGAATATGTAGATGGTTACTACTATTTCGTGAATTTGACTTTGAAGTTATAGTCAAACTAGGGAAGTTGAATGTAGGACCCGATCACCTATCAAGGATCACCAATGGAGAGGAACCTACAAACTTAGAGGACAACTTCCTTGATGCACAGCTATTTTCATTCCAAATATATGATGAATATTTTGTTGGCATCATTGAATACTTGAGTACAGGGACTGCGCCACAAGAACTCAACACTGCGGAGAAGAAAAATATGGTAATCAAAGCTACAGACTATCAATTGATTGCATGAAATTTATACACGATGGGCACAGACATCATATTTAGAAGATGTGTACTAGAACGCAAAAGGACTAGGCTTTTAGCAGAGGCTCATGAGGGAATAGACGAAGGACATTATGCAGCAAAATATACCATGCAGAAGGTATTGCACGCATGACTATGGTGGCCGAACATTCACAGAGATGCAAAGGACTACTGCCAAAGATCTAATGTATGTCATAGGGTTGGAAAACCTAATATATGGGATGAGATACCCCTAAGACCAGAAGTAACCTTGCAAGTGTTTGACAAATGGGAAATAGACTTTGTGGGACCAATTAACCCACCAACAATGAGGTCAGGAGCAAGGTATATCATTATTGTGAAAAAATACTTAACGAGATGGGTAGAAGCAACACCAGTAAAATATTGTAGAGCATAGACAACAACACACTTCCTATTTGAGCAAGTGATCACTAGATTTGGA
>CBVK0100184836.1:0-15986 GCA_900067695.1 Picea abies
GCCTTCTATTTTCAGATCAGAAAGACCATAGGAAGAGATAATAAGGTATGTTATTTATTCTTGCCTCCTAATTAATTCAATGGTCAAAACCTAGGGAAAGAGCCATGTCCTGTCTTGTTTTGTTCTAGATCCAAGTGGATCTAGGGAGATCGGTTAGTGTCCGCACCTACGGATTTATCCAATAACAAAATTGGCGACTCCACTGGGGAAAAATCCCATTTTCTTTGTGGCTTTTGGTGTTTTTCTGTGGCCATTTTCTCTGGTTTTACTTTTCTTCTGTCCTATCAATCTCCGAGTCTTCAGGATATCCTGATAGACCCTCTGGGTCCAGAGACCTTTTTCAATTTTGCTTCATTTTCCAAAATTTTGATTATGTTCAGGCATTCTCGCACTGTACTTCATTGCAGCCTGCGAGAATAGGTAGAGTTCGCACTCTGCCTTTAGGTTTCAGTGCGAGGTTCTCGCACCCTCCTCAAGGGTCACCTGCGAGAATCAGTGATTCTTGCACTGTGTAATACTACCTGCCTACGAACTCAATTTTTCAAAAATTTGGATTTGAGTTTTGGTATTTGCAACTGCCCAGATCAGTTTGATTACCTCATAAGAGTTTCTTGGACCATTAATTGATATCTTTCTTGTCTCCGTTTGCATGCATGAATAGTCTTAGGATTTCAAGGCTCTTCTTGTCACTTTTGTCTTGACTTTCGTTTCTTGACTTTTCTTAGCATAACCATACTCTCTGATTTTGGGATCTGAGTGTGTTTGATTAGTTAAAGGACCAGTGATTGGTTGAAAGTTGAGTTTTATTGGTCTTTATCATTTGGTTTGTTTGAAAGGTCATTTTTCTTGTGCAATTGAGAAGACTATTTTTGGTTTTCTCTTTATTTTTTCTTTCATTGAAAGAGTGGATTGGGTTATTTTCTTGTTCATTGGTTTTTGATTTTTTGTACTCTCATTGGCATAGTGAGGGTCCTTTTTGAAAAGTGAACAAAAGTTTTTTCTTTCAAAAAATCATTTTTCGTTTTTGGAAACATTGAAAATCAAATTATTAAGATTGTTGAAATTATTGAAAAAGACACAATAGAGAATTGTCATTTGATTCGTGATTTGTTGCATTTGCGTTTTAAAGGAAATTTTGCATTGTAGTTCAAGGTTGATCTGGAAAACTTTCTCTCTCTCCCATACATAGGATTCATTGAACGAAAAGTGATATATTTCATTCTCATCCTTGCATTGTTGGGTCAGAGTCATACAACATAAGTTTCACTTTCGTTTCCTTTGAGTAAACAACAGCTCTTAATAACATTGCATAGTCATAAAATTTATCTAGTAACTCTTTTCTAGGGCTCTATTACACCAACATTTAGCTAGGCTAGCGCTTTGGAGTAGGAAGAGAGATACACTCTCCAAAAGCACAAAACATACAATAGCATCTTGTGTTAGGGAGTGTTAAATTCCATTTGCAACATCTTGTCCTGGAAAGCCCTTCTCACACAAGGGTTAAACACTAGGTCGCATTGATATTGGCAAAGTTACTCACCCTTTGTTGTTGATATCAGTGTAGAGATTGCACATATTATGGGGATCACTTGGAGGTATACCCACAATGATGAGTGGAAGCCTTTTGAGTTGATTGCAGGCTAGATACCCTGCCCTTGCGTGTGGATCGGACTGTCGACTGTTCCCCCAGACTTTATTGTTGTCGGTGGTGACCTTAGTGGCCTATCTTTCTAGGTTCTTACCCGAGGTGACTGTGAAGGTGAAAGTCTTCACGGTACCTGGAATTGACGTTGACCAAACTCACTCGGGCTCCTTGGAGGGTATACCCACGATTATGTGTGGGATCTTGCACCAGGGTGTAAGTCCGTTAAGCAGGTCGTTAGCATAACTTTTCCACCCTAGCCCTGCCCCTTCTCATCTCGTTGTTGCGACATTGGATTTCATCACCAACTAGTGGCTTCGAAATTAGAAGGTCCTGTTTGTTTGGTGTTGCTTCCTAGATTTTGTTTACTAGCACGTGTTGTTTGTTTCTCGAAGTTGACCATAGGATTTTATTCATGAAGTTTGTCACTCGTTTACAATAGCTCCTCCATGTCGTTCAAGTAGAATGCAGGGTTTATCTCCAGAGCATCTAGAAGGTTCTCAACCCTTGCCCACAAGCACACCTAGAGGCTCTCCTCAGCAGAGTGAAGTCCCAGTCATCACCACCCCACAAGTGGAACGCACTGACTCTCTAGAACGTTTTCGAATTACAAATACTCGACAAGACTTTCGACTTAACCCCGATTCTGAGAGACGTTTTATGCAAGCAGGCTCTTCTGAAGACTTAATTGTTGTGTATTCCGGATCTCTGACTGGACCCTTCCCGGTATAGAAGGAAAAGATCCTTTTTGGTCTACAAGTGTTTTTCGACGCGACCTTTTTGGTCTAGGTTCACCTATGATTTCTGAAATTAATCCTCCTGTGATTTTCGAGATCTCTAATCTCGAGACAGTACCGTTGACTATTGCTTATCACTTTACTGTCCTTGCCAAAATGGCCCATCTCACGACTACTTCGAGTGTTCCAACCGGGTTCACTACGGTTAGTCTTGCTCCCATCAACACACCACGAACGCCCAATGTTAATCCGACACTACCACCTAGATACCGTGCGTTGAATGCTACCATTCCTACTCCCGCGTAAACTCCATCCGACTCTCCTAGTGGTCCTTCTTCTTCTGGGAATTTTCTTCCCGGTTTTGTTCCAACACTCCCTCAATTTCCTTTTGGAGGACTTTCTACATCTTCTACTGCCAATCCTAATCCTATTGGCACTATTCCATCATTCACTCCAACTTATTAGCTTTCGGTTGGTGGACAATCTCTTCAAAGTAGTATCTCTCAACCCCCTCTCAGTTGGCAAATGCCAATTGGAACATTGCCCTCAATTGGTACACCACCTTCTATGGGAGGGGAAACCCCGCCTTATGGGCAGAACATACCTCCATCCTTGGCCCAGTATTGGAATCAACTGATACAAAATCCTTCTCAATCGACTAGGGGGCAGTAGTTTCCAGCTACATCCATAACACCCCCTAGCATAGGCCAACCATATCCAGGTTCGTTCAATCCCATTTGGGGGTTGAATGCTCAAACTCAAGCCCCTGTTCCAGGGTATAATCCGATGAGCTACTATCCTGTCCAGCCACCACTGAATATGCCTAGATATTCACATTACATGCAGAATGCTTATGGTCATACTGGTTTGTCGACAGGGCTTCCTCCCCAAAGCCACAGTACCCGCAAGTGAATCGACAGTTACCCTTTCTCGCCACTTTGGATCTTCTGGATTTGTCAAGGATTTTAAATGATCCTATTCGTCACTCTCCCCAATGCCCTGTTATACCAGCCAAATTTCCATCGGACATTCCTAAATTCGATGGCAGAGTGGGAGACGACCCAAAAAATCATGTTATGACTTTTCACCTATGGTGCTCATCCAACTCGTTGATGGATGACTCCATTCGTTTACATCTTTTTTAACGAACCCTTATCGGTTCTGCTGCGAAGTGGTATATTGAATTGCCACGAGGTTTCTTCTCTGATTTCAACACCCTAGCTATGGCTTTCCTTACGCATTACCAGTTACCGATCCATTATGACACGGGGACTGAGATTTTGACTTCCTTCAAACAAACTAAAGGCACTCATATCTCTGATCACATCCATGAGTGGTGAAGGAGATGACGTCTCATTAAGCTTGAGCTTCCCGATCAGTTACTGACAGAATGGTTTACAAAATCATTTGTGAATGAAATTGGTAAGGACATTGCCATGGGTGGCGTTGTCACAGAAGAGTAGGCTATAAGTCGTGCTCAATATCTTGATCTCATTTATTCGCAAACGGGAACCCTTTACGATTTACTACCTGATTTACCTTGTCCTAATGCTTCCATCACTTCAACTACTCCAGCTGCCTCACATGCGGTTGATGGTGTGACTAGTACTGCTCAAGCTCAATCACTTTCCATTTCAAGCACAAACCCTCAATCTGCTTCTTCTAATGTTCAAAATGCTCCGTCTTCTGCCACTCCCACCGGCAAGACTTCTGAGGTAAATGTCGTCCAATCTACCCCAGCCAGTAAAAACAAATCTGAAAAGGGGAGAGGTAAGAATAAGGAGGGAAAAAATAATAATCAAGCAGAGCAAACTAAAACCACTCTTGTTGACGATCGGGATAAGCGCAAACCACAATACCCTTTCCTTATCTGTGGTGATGATCACTACACAAAGGATTGTCCACGACGTGTCGAGGTCACTAAGTTCCTTCAGGGAGCTCCGAAACCAACTACACTGGTTGCCTTGTCCCAACCCTTCCCATCTCAACAACAGTCTTAGTTGGTCATCCATGACCAACCCTCATCTTCTACCACCTCCTATGTTTTGATGTGTACTGGTGATTCTAAGCCGAACAACGTTGCACTCACAACTCAAGCCAAAGATTATTCTCCGTCTAAGGAGAAGGTTGACGATTTACCCCCTTCTTTGGTAAAACCCTCTCCCGCGACTCCACCTACTAACGATCCTCTTCATATCGAACGACCGAGGCTTGACACAATTCTGTGACCCCCCCAAAGGGTGTCATTTGGAAATCAGCTTTCAATCCTCATGCTCGTGCGGCCTAGAACTACAACATTGTTGAAGATCTGGCCCAGGCACCTTCAACAATGTCATCCCTTGAATTCCTTCAGTCTTGTCCCGCACAACGGAAGGCACTGTTGAAAGATATCGGTGGAATTGATCCGACGGATACAAATTTAATAGTCTTTGACTTGGACGATCACATTCCAAGGTTACCCCCTTAACTCGCGTTTCAAATACAAGTGGTTGTCTTCAACAAAAACATTTTCCGAACTATTATTGACGAGGGTGCCTCGACGTGTGTAATGTCTTTTGCTTGTTGGAAAGCCATAGGCTCTCCTCCCTTGAATGAATCAAAAAACACTTTTAAATCCTTCAATGGATCTGGTTTTAATCCCTATGGTGTTCTTCCTTCGTTGCCCATCACATTAGAAGGTAAGACGACCCAAGTTGAAGTGGAAGTCTTTGACGCTCCCCTTGATTATAATCTTTTGCTTGGCCGCAGCTGGATCGATTCCATGCGCACCGTTGTGTCGACACTTTTCCGTGTAGTATTCTTCCCTCATCAAGGAAAGGTTGTTACCATTGACCAACTTGCCTTCTTCAATTCTGATACTCGTATTGGTAACGTACCATTTATTGCTAAAACCCTGTTGGGTTATAAGAATGTCGGTGTAGGCCTTTTAAAGGACTCCTCGTTAATGGGTACTTTCCCCATTCCACCACCCGATGTTCCATGCTCGTTAGTTGCTTCTATCCACATGATCTCCACCGTGCCTCATGAAATTCCTACGTCACAGGACCCTTGGATTGTCCCTAACCCTGGATATCATCTTCATTTCGGCGACACAATTCTGTTAAGTCCGGTTGAATCTACTTATCAAGTGATTCAATCGACAACACCTTCTACTCCCTCTCTTGATGATTTGTCTCCCGATCCTTTTGATGTTATTTTTCCCACTAACGAGATGATCATGTCCGTGATGGAGGAAACCCCTTGGGATGATGGGCATCATCGTTCCATCTTTTTTCCGGAGCAACATACTCTTGAGAATTACCAACAGATTTCGACTCCGTCGACCATTATTGTCATCTCGACGGTTCCCGCGACTACACACGATGTGTTTGCTGAAGGGAACTTAAGCAATATCTCACCCACGATTCCCATTTACATATCCATCAAACCTGGGATTGTCGAAAATGTCCATATTGGAGCTTCATGTTCTTCCGACGAAATCGTCACCTATATGTCCATTTTCAAAGAATTTTGTGACATCTTCGCCTGGAGCTATGAAGAGATGCCAGGTATTGACCCTGCAATTGTTGTACATGAGATAAAGACATACCCCGATGCTAAACCTGCCCAACAACTCCTTCGTCAAGTTCACCCACGTAAAGCGGCTGCTATCAAGCTCAAAGTTGAGAAACTTCTAAAAGCTGACTTTATTTATCCGGTGGCTCTTACAGACTGGGTTTCCAATCTTGTCTCGATTGAAAAAAAAGGAGGCACCATTCGTGTTTGCGTTGATTATAGGGATATTAACAAAGCTTGTCCCAAAGACAACTTTCCTACCCCCTTCGTCGATCAGATTCTCGATGATTGCACCGGAAGTGAAATCTTCTCTCTCATGGATGGTTTCTCCAGCTATAATCAAATTAACATTTCTCCTGAGGATCAACATAAGACTTCTTTTATTTGTCCTTGGGGTACTTTTGCCTATCGGAAACTTCCTTTTGGTCTTAAGAATGTTGGCACGAATTTTCAATGCGCTATGTCTTATGCTTTTCATGATATCAAGCATATCGTTCAACCCTATTTGGACGATTTACCCACTCATTCTATGCGCAGAGTTGATCACCCAACCCACCTCCGGGCTATTTTCGCTCGATGTCGGTTCTACCGGATACGTTTAAATCCTCATAAGTGCGTTTTCTGTGTGGAATCCGACCGTCTTCTAGGTTTTATCATTTTGCGTCAAGGGATCCAGGTGGATCCTTTGAAGGTTGAGGCGATCCTTAATCTCCTTCCTCCTTCTACACTGCGCCAGTTGCAAAGTTTGCAGGGGAAAGAAAACTTTCTTCATCGTTTTATCCCAAATTACACCGAGATAACTCGTGGATTTACGCGGCTATTAAAGAAGGATTCCAAGTTTGTTGGCATACCATTGCCAACAATGCTTTTGAAGCTTTGAATTTGTCCATAACGCGAGCTCTGCTTCTCTTCCCCCCCGATTACAGTCGTGATTATTTCCTTTATCTTGTTGCCTCGGATTACACCATTGACATGGTTCTTGTCTAAGAGGATGATGCTCACGTTGAACATGTTATTTATTACTTGAGTCGAAGTCTCACGCCGACTGAAATCAAGTATCAACATGTCGAGAAACTGGCCTTGGTTTCCGTCCAAGCCATCCAATGCTTCCGTCACTATATCCTCTCACGTAAGACTATAGTGATTTCTCATTGCAACCCTATGCAACACATTCTGACACGTCAATTGCTAGGGGGAAAATACTCCAAATGGATTGTAATACTACAGGAGTTTGACTTGGAATTAGACCACGCCAAGTCCAAGAAGTCATTAGTTTTTACTGAGTTGATATGCGATTTTCCCCATTCTGCAACGGAAAATGTAGCAGTTGATTCATTACCCAATGAATCTCTTTTCCTTATTAGCACTGATGATCTTTGGTATGGTGATATCATTATATATCTCCAAACCCAAACTTTCCAGTCGCATTTGTCTAGTACTGACCAACGTCGAATTCGTTATCAAGCTCGTCAATACATTATCCTTGGGGATACTCTTTACCGTCGAGGGATTGACTCCGTTTTTCGACGTTGTCTAACATTTGACGAAGCCGAGAAAGATCTGAATGACTGCCATTTTGGAGCATGTGGTGGTCATATGTTGGGGTATGCTATTGCCCAAAAGATCTTATGCGCAGGATATTTTTGGCCTTCTTTGTTTAACGACTGCATTATTGCGGTTCAGAAATGCCATGCCTTCCAGACCTACACTCAGAAAATTTGGTCACATCCTGCTCCTCACCCTGTGGTCTCAGTTGGTCCCTTTGCGAAATGGGGCATCGATTTCATGACATGTCACCCTCACTCGGCCGGGGGGCATGGTTACATCATTGTATCCATTGATTACTTTATGAAATGGGTCGAGGCGATGTCGACATTTGACAACACTGGAAAGACCGCATCTTTATTTCTTTTTAACCACATCATAGCTTGTTTTGGTGTTCCCCAAGCTATTGTCACTGATCACGGTAGCCATTTTAGGAATTTTATGATGTCTAAACTTACTGAGAAGTTGGGTCTTTGTCATGATAACTCAACGCCCTATTATCCACAAGCCAACAGCCAGGTCGAAGCTATCAACAAAGTTCTCATAACTATGCTTCGACAGATGATAGGAATTCATAAAACAAGTTGGTACACAATGTTGTTTTCAGCATTGTGGGTGTATCGAACATCTGTCAAGTCCGCTACTAGGTTTACACTTTTTCGGTTAGTCTATGGTGTGGAAGCCATTCTCCCTATAGAATGCAAGATATCGTCTTTAAAACTAGTTGTTGAACTCCTACCCAATGCTTATGCTGAAGAAGAATGTCTATTGTATCTAATACGATTAGACGAAACTCGATGTGATGTCACCCTAGTAATAGAAGTCCAGAAGAAGCGTGTCAAGGCCCAATACAACAAGCATGTCAATCCTCACATTTTTTTTGAAGGTGATCTTGTTCTTCTCTATGAACACGATCGTGATATGTTAGGAGCTGGGAAATTCGAACCCATGTGGCAAGGTCCTTATATCGTTCGACAAGTTTTGGAAAAAGGAGCTTATGAGTTGGTAGATTATGATGGTATCCCTTTGAGTGAACCCAGGAATGGGTTGTACTTGAATAAGTACTATGCATAAATCATCTGTGCACAAGTACTTGTATTTTTAATGTATCATACTTTTAGTGTGTTACTATAGTTTGCTTTTGTCGTTATCTGGTCTCTGCCCTTATGTGACGTTGTGTTTGATTTCCAGATGTTAGAGTCTTCGCTACCCTATATTTGCTTCGCTGATGGCGCTAGCCGTAGTACTCAGAACCTTGCTTCCGCTGTGTGAGCAATCTATACCCTGACAAACAAACTTGTCTCTTTACGAGGTGTGTGCCTCGGTCGTGCGGCCACTAACATTGCAGAGTATAGCGTCGTTACTGAATTATTGGTTGATGCTATCTCACTCGAAATTCGTCATTTGGTTGTGCGACTTGATTCACAGCTGGTAGTACTACAGTTAAGTAATGTCTACTCTATTCGAAGTCCTACTTTATTACAGGTGTATTTGTGAATTCACCTCTTAGAACATTATTTTGATCACATTGAATATCAACATATTCCTAGATGTCTAAATACATTAACAGATGCATTGGCTAATTATGTATTGGACAGACATTTGAATCATTTATAAATCAATCACATCAATATTCACATAATATAAAGTAAACCGGTAGAAGCCGTCTGTATATATAACGATCAAAAGAGTTTTTTACAAAAAGTTTGTCCGAAGACCAAAATGTCAAAATCTGAAGCTCATAGCTTCTACAAAGTGACGTCATGGATGACGTTCACGGTAACACACGACTGCTCGAGCAACTCTACAGAGAAGTCGACTCATGGATGCTGATACTCCTACAGTATGACACTGATCGCGTCATGGAACCTCTTCCAGAGTCATGTCTGGAATGTCTGTAATCAGGCCCTTTAGATTTTGTTCCACCACCTGATAATCCTCAGCATATTGTGGTGTTGCCGCTACCTCTCCTCGCTGCTGAATGGGAGAAGTGCCAAGAGGTCTATAAGGTCCAACATCTGTGTTATCAACAAACGATTTTGTATTAGTCTTTGGACGAACATATAAAACAAAAACATTTGAATATGATAAAAATTCACAAAAACATTTGAAAAGAAAAAATGTGTGTACTTCTTACCAAGGTCCCCCCACTAAGCATCCTCTGGCAATACTAAATCCGGATCTCCTCGGATATCCAACCCGGCATAAGCATAGTCATCAACCATAAAAAAATGTGGTTGAAGCCAATCAAAGAAAGTATCATCATACTTGATGATTGGTCCTGCTACATGTCGGGCCATGAGCCGACACCATCTCAGCATCCTTGGATCCCTAGGACCTGGTATATTCCACTCAACCTGCAACCTCAGTAAAGGGAACCTCTCAAGGAAGAAGGACACCAACAAAGATCCGTACCCGAATTGCGTCAGGTCACCTCGTCTGCACTTGGTCAACTGCTTTTTTATACTGTGAAGCACAACATCTGCCCAGTTGAACACTCGAGGCTCAGTACACTCAATAGCATACTGGAAGTAACTCTGTAAAGCCATGTGAGGAGTAGAACTCCCAGCCATCCGAGCTATGGTGAATAGAATAGTACGGAGGGTCAAATCTCGTACCCCCCAAATAGCTACTTTTCCTTTCTTTCTCTCAGCCTCGGGAACATAGTGTAAATTGTAGTACTCACTCATCTTGAGCCCACCACCTCTGCTACTAGTCAGGCTCACATAGTACCCCCTCCGTGACAATCCAGTCAAAAGGTAAATTTCCTTAATGTCTAAGGACAGTGTGTGGACCCCCACATGAAATACCTGCTGATTAGGGTCCCACATACACACCAGGTACTCTAATAGTCTGACTTGGGAACTCATGCCCGAGATGCCAAAGTACTTCAGGAGTCCACAGTCTCTCAAAGAAGAAATAGTAGGTGGATGATTTTCGGCCATTGCATTGTCTTCTTCGTGTTCCCTTTCACGCCATTCAAGCACCATGTTGATGGCCAAATATCTACATAAGAGACAAAACAAGAAGATTAGCAACTATTTTCATAAATTCATTCTCTTTCATTGGCTAAATTTAAAAAAAAAAATTGAGATTTGCAGTTCTCGCAAGTGCCTTGTGTGCACAGTGCGAGAACCTCGCAGGTGGCCTTAATCTCACCTGCGAGAATGCCTCATTCTTGCAGGTCCCGTGAAGCCTGCCTGCAAGAATGGCAGTGCGCATGTAGGGCTTGGAAAATCAAATAAAAAATGACTTTTTAACCAATGGAATTGAAAATTTAAACCATGAAAATGTTAAGGACAAAGATCCTACCTCACTGTCGTTGATGGCTTGCTGAATGGATGATCGTAGCTCCCGCAATCTGACGCCGAACTCTGAGAGTAAAAGAGGGGTTTTTTGGAGCTCAAATAGTGGAAAGGTAAAAATGATGTGGTAAAAAGAGTATTTACTCCTTTTTATTTACTTTTACTATGTCATTTGGTTTTTTATGACTATTTATCTATTAAACCCTAATCCCTAATGTCATTTTGAGTGAAACTTTTGCAGACGTGATGATTTTGATGGTCAAATACAGGGATATGGACACATTTTTTCTTTTTCATTGCATGTTTTGATTGTTTTTTATGGTTTTTACATAAAAACCTCGAGCGTGGTCTTTGTCCGTTCTTGCGCTCGTAAATACATGAGAACGCGATCGAGCATACTTTTATCACTTTTTCGGGCTCAACAAGGTTATACGAAAAAGGAACCCCCTTGGAGTCCTCTTTAAGCTCTTTTTAGACTCTCTAAACATGAAAAGATCACCGAGCGACCTTGCTATTTTCACGCTCGATAAAGTATTTGAAGTAAGCATCTGGTGAGTGATAATTTATCTCTTTTTCGGTCTCGTCTAGACTATTTTACGAAAAAGGAACTGAGAGAGTTCTCTTTTAAGTGTTTTTCCAAACTCTATAATCATGAAAAACCTTCGAGTTTTCTATCTCTGAACTCGTTAAACAAACATTGACAAACCCGTGATAGGACCGAACCGCTCCTTCTTAGGGTTCGTTAAAAATACTCTCAGGGACTCATCCAAAGGATGAGCTTCCATCAACAAGCATATGTTATCCTCCTCAAGCTTGCGTAAAAATAAAAAGGTACTCGCCAGAAATGATGGGGGGAAATTTGGGAAAGGGATATGTTATCATCTTCATATTGATTGGCAGTAAGTGTCACTCTTGAACATGACACCCCCTATTCATCATTTGAAGTCGGTTTGGGAAATCCATTTGTTTCTCATTTGATTTGCTATAAGGTCATTCCCTATGTCATCTTTGAGTCAATGCTGCCAAATCATTGGTCGTGTCATTCATATGTTCAAGAGAAGTCCATTTGAAACCTATATTGAGTTGGCCATCTGCAGTTATCCATTCTCTCTGTGTCAACCTTCCCTGTGTTCAGTCCTACTCTGTTTCACCTTCAAAATCTGTTACTCATTTCGTGTCATTGATGGGGGATACATCAAGGCCCTCCTGTGACGAGTTTTGTTCCGTTGACTTCAGCTCATTATCCGGAATCAAGACTTAGAAATTATTTGGTACCTTGGAGCTTGCATGCCTCAATGGCAGGTTTCCTCACTTTCGACAGTGGGTTTACATCATTGACCCTTGATTGAAAGATTCCATCGGATGTTCGACTTCAACTCATTTATTCACACTCGATGGATTGTACTATGGTACCTTGGGAGTCATTTACATCAATGGTGATTTCCCTTGCACTTTTTAATGGTTACATCAATGACCGGTAATCAAGTGGTTTCTGCCATGTTCAACATCGACACATGTAATCACATGGTTAGATTCATACTTTGGAAGATGAGATTGAAGACCCTGGATATCATCTCTTTGGTCCAGGTTGCGATGGAGTATGTATGATTTGCGACACATAGATCCATTGTGTATGTCTCGTGGCTATGTCGTCTTAATTTGAAATTTCTCACATGGATCCATCGTGTATTCCTGGTGGCTATTCTATAATTTGATGGCATGGATTCATAGTGTATGATTGGTGGCCATGACCTATGTCCATAATTTCATCAGTCTATGATCTGAGTATGGGAATGCCTACCTCAGAATTGGTATATATGATATTCTGCAGATGCTTGGGTGTTTGCAGGTTTCTGATTAGATGTGCTTCTGGTTCCCGACACACACATACAACTTACAAAGTCTTTCAGTTGTCACTGGTTCCAACCTCATACTTTGGGGGGAATTCTGTTACCCATGATTTTGGTCATCATGATGATGTATTGATGATGGTGTATTCAGGCTCTTCATAAGAACTTTCTCCTGAGAAAAAATTTCTTTCATCTCTTTCAGAAAACTCATTTTTGAAGACTGTTCATAGGCTGCTAGTATATTTGGGTGCGAGAATGCCTGATTCTCGCAGGCTGCTTTAAGCCAGGGTGCAAACTTCTCGCAATGTGTTGAACTACTAGGGTGAGAACTCTTCCTAAAGTAAGGAAAAAGATGAATTATCGATGCTTCTAGAAGGGAATCTTCTAGAAGGATGAGATGGCATTCGAATGGTTATCCTAGTACTAGATTCGTTGATATTTTGGGATCATTCTTATTCAAGTAACTAGTTCATTCTCTCCTATATATTGAGAGAATTCTCATGGAAAAGGTTAAGCAAGATTCATTGGAGAATTGGTGAAAGAATTGTGTGAAGGACTCAGCATTGAACAGTAGCTTCGAGACTCTAGCAAGTCTATCAAGAGGATTTGATCTTCTTTATGCAAGGATTGAGCAAGTGTGTGTGCCGGAGCCAAGGTCCATCGAAAGGAAGTTTGCGACATCAAGGCTCAGGTTGTAATATTTACTTTCCATTAATATGATACAGTGGCATGTCCCTTTCCCATAAATCTATTTCTACTTTATTGTGTAATTCCTTGATCATACACATAGGTTAACTGTTGAATATATTGTGCTATCTTCACTTTGGTTGGTTTGTGTTGTCTTGGTCTTGACTACACGAGAGCACTGGAGTGAATCGGGAGCAACAAAGACCATAGGAAGCGATAATAAGGTATGTTATTTATTCTTGCCTCCTAATTAATTCAATGGTCAAAACCTAGGGAAAGAGTCATGTCCTGTCCTATTTTGTTCTAGATCCAGGTGGATCTAGGGAGATCGGTTAGAGTCTGCACCTATAGATTTATCCAATAACAGAGGTATGCCAACTTTTTAGAGACACGGGTTGCTATAATTTTCGTAAAAAATTATAAAGTTCTCACTAGCAGGTGGCAAAAACTTTTACCTTGACTTTTGATGGAAGGAAAACAGTCATCGGTTGAGATGAATTTGAGGTGGATGAAGCCCTCATAGCCGATGCGACAGAGCTTCCCAGAACTGGACAAAAATGGTTTAAAACCAATGTCACAAAAAATTTTGAATTCAGGTCTTACTTGAAACCAGAATGCAAGGATTTGATATGGAAGAAAGACATTCCTGTGTCTTTACTTGAAGATAAATGGAAACAGTTACTAAAATCCATTATGGTCTATATAACTTGTGAAGTCATATATAATAGGGTGATGATTTACCATTTCAAACTCATGAATCATTTTACTGGTAGAAACCCACTCAATTTGTCCTATTTTCTCCATAGAATCTTATCTAAGATGGCTCATCAGGTCAAGGCCAAGCCCAATAAAGTTGCAGGTAGACTATCCCACCATGTTCTAATTAAACTCTTGGTTTGTGAACTGTTGCAGAGAAGGAGAAAAGAGTGGAATTACTTCTTGTTCTGGAATGATTTTCAGACTGATGTACAGCCAGAGGGTAAAAAGAGTCCTCATTCAAAGAAGTCTTTTACTCCCAAAAGTGGAAAGAGGAGGAGGAGAGCTATCTCTCCAGTTCTAGTTAATCAACCCTCTCCTTCTTCTAAGATTAAAAAAACTAATAAGAAACTAAACTTCAGCAGTGAAACAGATAAGGCCGAAGAAACCCCAGTGAACAAGAGCATTCTTAATCTTCCTTACACAGACTTGGAGGATGAAGAGCACTAGATTGAAACAGGGCACGAAGATTCAGTTACCATAAGGCATGAAAATTTAGTTTATGTAGATGTTTTCATAGAAAGGTATGAAGACCTTCCATCACGTACACCTCAAAAAGAACAAGAACCACAGGTTGCAGATGCCTTATCTAACAAAAGAGTGAGCAGAGTAAATCAAAGGAAATAAATAAGATTAAGAAGAAGTTAGCTCAATAAGAAGTGCTAGAAAGGGTAATTAAAACCAGATATGAAACCCTGTTGAAAAACTTTGCAGAAAGAAACTCATCCTTGGAAAGATTAGCACATGAAAGAATAAAGGAAAAGAAAAATAAGGACAAGATTGTAAAATATTACAACAACTTATGGAGAGTAGCTCAGGACTTGAAGAAACAGGTCAGGGCTTTGAGGAAGCAAGCTATGTATTCTAAACACCAGTCTCAAACACATTCTACTCTTGAAACCCTAGCAGAGGTAGTAGTTTAGTGCACCAAACATAGGCAGCCAGTAATCCTACAGTCTTTGAGCAAGATGCAAAAGCCTTAAAAGATCAACCCTAAGGCATTTTTGAGCTAAGACAAAAGGTATTTTTGAAATTTTGATAATTTCACTAAAGCAGACCTTTCGATGGCTTAGGCGAACATTTCGATTTTTCATTAGCCATCGAAAGCAAAGCTTTCAGTAGCTAATTGGTCTGAATTTTGTCTATTCTAGCTACCGAAAGCATTGATAGGGTAGAAAGTTAATATTTTTTCACAGATCTAGGTTGTCCTTGTCCAAAAGCTTCAGGAATGGTTCCAATTTATAGAAAATAATTAATGACATCCTCATCAAGAGTTTGTTTTGATTTTGGAGATTCTCTACAAGGGAGAAAGGTCAAAATCGGTTAGCTATTTTCAAGGATATAAAGTTGTTTGACTGTCAGCAGGTGTCATTTCCAACTCCTCTCATATCACATCAAATCTAGCAGCCTCGGAAGGCTCACTACACTTGCCAAAGAATCTGAAGTACATAAAGGTCATCCAAGTATAGGAATCGACCTAATTTATAGGATCTTTGCCTATTTTCTTGAGCCAGTTATTGACTTTCTATTTTTAGGCAAAATGTGATCCAGTATTCTAGGATTTTGAAACTGTTTGTAAAGGCTATAAATCCCAGAACATTTGATGAACAAAGGGTTCCATTTTGAGTTCTATAATCCACTATTACTATGATAAAGATGTAAGTTTTAAACCTGCGAAGTAAATCAATGCATATAGATTCTTAAGCAATACAGAAATTAATCAATGGCTCATACACAAAGTACACAGAGATTTTTACCGGAAACCCTCAACCGGGAAAACCTTTCTTATTTTCATTATATCGAATTTCACCATTCGCCATACAATATATACAATATTTTTAGGTATTCCGTAGATACCAAAACCCTAATCCCTTAATTCGGGATTAATTTACAAATCAGCTAAAAATAG
>CBVK0100184837.1:0-14983 GCA_900067695.1 Picea abies
GAATAATAGGATCCAAATCCATCCTTGGAGGAATTCATTGTCACCAAATTCCAACAATAAGTTGAGATGCAAAAATCCAAATTTCACTCAAGAGGGCTCGTTTGAAAGTTGGAATGATGAATATTAGTAATTATAGAATGGTTTCCATGGTTGAGAAGTCATTTATCATGCTCATAAAATTAAAACATAGTCCACTTTTTTAGGAAGTTAGTTTTAAAGTGTTGAAATAAAATTTCATTAAATAACTTTTATTAAAGATTGAAGTGGGTCCCAATCAGAGGCAAAATTTTCAATGACATAAATTCATTAATAATCATTCAATAAAAAATTAATATAAATGATTTAATCTCTATTTTAAGAAGGGGCACGTGGGAATTTCTAGAAGAACAAAAACCCTAACTACTTCGAAGAAGCATCGGGAGCAGATTTAAAAGAAAGAAAACACCATCAAATAAAGGGTTAGAGGTTCAAATTATCAAAGGGTTGAGATAATCAAGATAAATTTTTTCATCCATCAATATGCAACCAACTCTCTGATAAAAAAAATTATCTCCATTTTTCTTGCTTCTTATTTCTGAACTAAGCATAAGGATGAGTTTTGAGTGTTTTTATTTCATTCTTCCAGATCTCTTCCTAAAAGATCATAGGAGTATTTTACAACCATATATATGACTGATAAATGTAAATCAATGTTGGCTAATTGATTCATGGGGGTTTAGTGTTTGCATTTGGCAAGATTTATTTCTAAGTATTAGTCAGTTGGTTTACTAGAATATTTTGTAATGTGAGATATCTTTTATGTATTAAAATCCACAAAGAACTATTTCAGGGTATAAATTTAATGGTTTCTCAAGACCTTGGGATTTCTGAGCATGATATTTTTGGAGTATGTCCATCAAATTATTTTCAGTTTTGAATGCAATACTCATTTAAAGTTACATGAAGTGATCAACATCATTTCTCTCTTTTTCTTGTGAGAAAATATGGTTTCATATTCTACTTGCATGTGTTTTAGAAGGATGTTATAATGAATCTGAGCACACATTTATCTTGAAATTTAAGCCTTTCTTTATCTTTTTATTATAAAGAAGTTGCTTGGTCCATTTCCAAGAAAATTTTTCTCTTAAGGAGAAATATAATTAACAAGAATCATTTTATATAAAAACTAAAGAAATAAATATTTGGGGTTTTTTGTTTGACATTCTCCCTTTTCACAACCCAGTCTAAGAACATCAAGCTACATCTTTTAGACAAACATAGAGGAGTACTACCTCTTTAAAAACATAGGGGGATTTTATCCTCATGGGTTGTTGTTTGGATTTTGACCAATCTGAACATCAACATGAACCTAAGTTCCAACCTATCCACTCACCAATTTATCCATTACAAGAAGATATGTTTGATAATGTTTTAAAATTTTGATTTTCCATCCATTATCTCAAAGGAAAAATCTCACGATGATTATCCAAAACCTCCTTACCCACGATGTTATCTATCCAAATGTTGATTCTTTTTCCATTACCTGGAACCCAAGATAATTTAGAGCACAAAATTGGTATTGCTACTTATAAAAGTTGCCATATAGGATGGCCTTTATTTATTTCAAGTTGTGAGTTTAAACAATTCTTGTGAGGGTTTGCAAAATATTTTTTATGGAGGATATTTTTCCACCAATAATTTTGTCTAGATATGAGTTTGTAGAGAAAATTTGTGCCCAAATACATATTTACTAAAGAAGGATCCTCGATTCCCAGTTTTCCATTTTCTTTAGGAGCCCTTACAATTGTCCAATTACCCAAGTGAAATTTCTTCGTATTTATCTTTCCCCTTGCCATAATTTTTTTTGAATCTCTTGAGATATTTACTACATGACACTTTTTAGAGATAGAAGGGCAGAGTACTAAAATATAGGGAATATAGAGAGTATATATTTAATTAGGACCGCTATTCCACTAGTGTTCCCCCCATTGCTAGAACTTCATCTTAAATTTATTATACACTCTACCATCCTTTAGTAGTGTGATTAATGAGACTAATAGGAATCCCAAGTTATCCAAAAGAGGTATAGCATTCTTTATGTAGAAACATTAAGATTCTAGAGATTGTTTGCATGAGTCTTTGACTTACATTCCATTCATAAATTTGGATTTTTTTATAATATATTTTTCCTCTCAAAATTGATGTGAAGAGGTCTAGTAAATTTTTGAAATGGGTTGCAATGATAGTTGAAACTCCTCCCAATAATACATTGTCATCAACAAATTGGGAGTGATTTGTGCTTTTGACACCTCTTACCACTTTCATCCTTGGAAAATTTCGAGATATTCCTTCTAATTCCAATTTTCTATTTAGTTATTTTCCATGATGATATAAATAAGATGTGATAAAGGGAATCCTTGATGGATTCCTCTACCTCCTTTGAAAAAGGAGGTGTATCTTCCATTCACTAAAGGGGAGATCCACATATTATAGATACATGCTAAAATCGATTGTATGAAGGAGGGATATAAATTTAATTTGAAAATAAAACAAAAAATAAAAGAATGATGAACTCTATCAAAAGCGTTATCCATGTATAATTTGATGATCATACCTTTATCTTTGTTTTGTTTGTTGGAGTGCACTTCTTCCTGAAAAAAATTAATTTTATACACTATTTGTCTCCTCTATATGAATCTACCCTGGTTTTTAGAGATTGATTTGGGAAGAAAAAGTTTCAACCCATTTTCTATTATCTCAGATAACACATTATAAGAGGTGTTATACATCGAGAGGGGTTAGAACCTTGAGAAAGAAAAAGTATTATCTTCTTTCAGAATGAGATCCAAGAAAGAGGAATTAGTGTTACCTCCAATCCTAGATGAATTTTGAACATATTGAAACATCCACTTGATATCAACTTTTATAATATCCCAACATTGAAAAAATGAATTATAAAATTGTTTGGTCTCAATGCTCTATCTAGTTCAAGTCCCCAACCCACCCTTTTGATTTCATCTTCTATTATCTTCCTCATTAGTTCCAAATTATCATTATGTGAAATAACCTTCAGAATATTTTCAAGCATGGATTTGGTGTGTATTGGGTCAAATCCCCTTGTTTCCGTATACAACACCTCAAAATTTGCACAAGTAGTCTCTTTAATTTCTTCAAATTGATTAAAGGTCCAACCATATTCTAGAGAATTTTCTTTAACAAAACTGTGAAGGGCCTTGAAATTATCTTGTTGGTGAAAGAATTTTGTATTCCTATCTCTTGAGCCTAACCAAATACTTCTAGATTTGAGTCTCCACCATTCTTCCTCTCTTATTAGTGATGTTGTATATTTTTGAAAGACTTCCTTTTCTTTATTTAAAAAATCAGTTGTTATTTATTCCTTCTCCATTTTGGAATGAATGCCATCCAATTGGGATTTACAATCTTCTTTGTCTTTTCCTAGGGGGTATGATGTAGTTTTACCCATTACTTTAGGGAAATATTCACTATATTTAATTTCTATTCCCATATGAAAACTAGAGAACTTTGAATCCACTTTTTCTATTCTCTTCGAATAATATTCATAGTAGTTTTTTTTGGATTGTGGAATTGTAACTAGGCTGAGCTTGTACTCGCATGACACATGGTCGATTATGACCGCTACCACTATAACCTCCAGGTGTTCCCAGATTACCCATTATGTGACACACAAGGTAAGCTGAGGTTTCGATCTAGTGACCTCACATAACAGAGTGCCTTAACAATGCACTCTATCATCAACTGATATACACCCCAAGGGATAATATTCATAGCAGTTTCATCATGAAGCCATTGTGGATTAAATTTAAAAGGTATTGGCCCATAGTTATAGGAATATTGAATCACCAGAATAATTGTCTTGTGACCCCATGTCACATAGGGAATAATTTTGGAGAATATTTAAGCCATTGTGAATTAAATCTAAAAGATATTGGCCCATAGTTGTAGGCATCCTAAATTTCCATAATAATTGGCTTGTGATCTGATGTCACCTAGGGAATAATTTTGGAGGAGATCAAACTGTTAGTCAATAAAAATTCACTATGGATTAAAAATTGGTCTAGGAAGGTTGTAATGTGGCTTGATCCTATTGCTTTGTTCGACCAAGTATAAATATCTTTAAGATGTTTAACATCTACCATATCCCATTCTCAGATCAAGTCTTTCTTATTCTTTCTAAATGGATCTCTCTCCACAGTTCCACCTATTTTTTTCCTTCTGATTGAGGGTCACATTAAAATCTCGTCCCATTATTCTATTTTGAATATGTCTTGTATTTTGTTTTGTTAACAAAGACTTCTATTTTTTTTTTCTTTATATAGAACCATGACATACACATTGAAAACATTTATTTCTTACTTGATTGATTTTTTACGAAAGATGTTAGCAACCAATGTTGGTTTTGGAGTATTGAATCTAATTTCTATATCTGATTTTTACAAACTTTTTAAAGGCTTATTGAGGCACTTCTTGAGTTTATCACTAGACCTTCACTTAATCTCCATTGTTGCTTGCATATTTTCACCGCTTCTTCAAATTCTAGTTTGGTCTCCTGGATTAGGAGGATAGAAGGTTTTTCCATTATTATTTGATCTCTTATTGATTCTATATTGTACCTAATACCCCTCCCATGATTGTTACATGAGGTAAGGTTCATTAATTACCTGAGGCATTTGATATCCCACATCTTGGTGGGTTTGTTGGATTTTATTTCTTGATATTCTTGAATCCTTTATTTTATTTTATTTTTATTATTTTATAACCAAAACATATTATGTTCATTCAAAAAAGTAGTTGCACTAAAGATAGAAATGAATTACATCCAACTGATTACATGAGAATTCAATAGAGTTGAACACACATATAAAAACATAAAATTCATCACTAGACAAGAATTCCCAGTTGGCCTACACGTGGCCTATCTAACATATTTACCAAAAATACATATGACTCTATAATTCATACTATTGATGACATATATGAACACTGCCTTGTTCTTCTATCCTTCATTATATTGAGGGGAATTGGACCTTTTATTTCCATAGGATCATGAATATGGTGCATTGTTTCATCTTCCTTTAGTGCTACTTGAAGTGAGTTATGTATTCCCTAGTTTTTAGAAGCCATGGAGAGAGATTCCACTCTCTAGGAGAGAAATAAACTACAAATCCTATTCCAATTGAGGAAAATACCATCAAGATACTGCTATTGATTTGACTTATATCCTCATGTGTAACGACCCCTTCGTTACGTCTATGAATAGCGAAGTACAATAGGAAATTTTTTTTTCTTTTTGTTTTCTTTTTAACAAATAAGAATTTGTCCTCAAAGAATAGGTTTTGTCAGTGCGCCAGAGCGGGATGTTACATCATGTCAATTAAGGACTCGACAAATTTCTCTGATGGCTTCATTGTCGATAACTGATATTTCCACAAATTTGATAGAAATGAAATCTAGGAAGAAAACAAAAATCCCAAGAGAGAATAAATACAACCAATAAAGGGGTATCATAGGGCTTAAAATAGAGAAGAAAGGTGAGACAGGAAACTCCAAACCAAATGAGGATAGCCCATCCACAGGGCATGTAGAATATATTGACCGAAAAAATAACTAAAACCATTCAAGAAGTCCCAAAACACATAAATACGTTCTATATAATTTCCAAAGGGAAAAGGCCAAATAACTTGAACTTTCCTTACCAAAATATTGAGTTTGAAGTGGAAGGTAGAATTTCCCAACATTGAGTAAGGACAACTTCCCAACACCACAAACCAGGCCCATTCATTTTCCTTTGAAAATCACAATTCTAGAGCTAGCTCAAACCACCACCAACCAAAGCTAGGTGCAAGCATCACAGAAACAAGAAGGGATGGAAAATATGGAAAAAATTTTCCACCACTACACATGATAATAACCCAGAGAACACAGATACCTCAACTAATACCTCAACCAGTAAGTTTGAAACCATGAGATTATGAATTCACCCCTGTAGAGAGACTGTTGCCACCATATTCCCACATTTACTGAGCTGATGCATCAAGGATCATTTATTAACCATGAATTGAGCCCACCATCACATATGGTAATGAAGAATGAATCTTATCATGCTATATTTCCAAAGGCATGACCAACTGAGCTGTATTGAAGGATTTATACTGAATGGTGTGCTCATTTAATTATCGCTAATTGATCAATTTAGGGGATTAGACAACAATTTAACTCCCCATTTTTTAACAATGTTCTAGGGATTAGATCTAAAGCTAACTTATCCTAGTGATCTACCCCCTCATTTATCTCATGCTTGATGTGAAAAAATGAGACCTTTTCAAATAGATCAAGTTTATAATTAATTCTAGAAATGAGAGTTTCTAGCTTATTCCCCACTAGATTATATTGATAAATAATTTCCTTAATGATTGACATTGAATTTCCAAATATCATTAAGGATATAATTCCATATCCCTTGGTGATAGAAATACCACACTATAGTGAGTATTATTTTTCTAGATTATTCAAAAAATTTCTTAGACCCTAGGTGTGATGGGAATATTATCTCCTCTAGATCATGAAGACTCCCCACTACACCTGTCAACCCTTTATTGAATCCTTGACCCATAGTTCTATCTAATGTAGTTTTTGTGCCAAATTCCTTTGATTTATTTTCTATTATTTCTCTCACTTCTTTATCTGGTTTTCAACCTGCATTTTTATGGCATTTGTGTTCTATTTCATCCTCAAATATCTCTTCTTCTTCTACTTGTTGTTGATATTCTTTGCAAGTAATCATTCTTGAGGATAATATTTATTTTTTGGATTTTGTTCTATTTCCTCCTAGTGGTATGCTATATTACTTTCTTCCTTGATAAAAGGAAACATTTCATGGTTTTATTCCTTTTCATAATTACTTCTAATATCTATTCTCTCTACTCTTCTGATAGATATAAGGCCTTTTCTCTTGATGAAATTCTGAGTGCAACACCAAAATTTTCCTTCCAAAGGGATACTTTGCCATTGGTCTCAATGTAGCCTATAGAAAACAAATAGCTAGAAATGACAATCAATAAACCCACTATTGATTAGTCTTTCTCTCTCTCTCTCTCTCTCTCTCTCTCTCTCTCTCTCTCATGTGTGTATGTATGCATGCATGGATGGATGTATATTAGTTGGCGGAATTCTGTATGTATATATGTATGCATGTATTCTCTCTCTCTCTCTCTCTCTCTCTCTCTCTCATGTGTGTATGTATGCATGCATGGATGGATGTATATTAGTTGGCGGAATTCTGTATGTATATATGTATGCATGTATCTCTCTCTCTCTCTCTCTCTCTCTCTCTCTCATGTGTGTATGTATGCATGCATGGATGGATGTATATTAGTTGGCGGAATTCTGTATGTATATATGTATGCATGTATGTATGTATGTATATATGCATGCATGCATGTATATTAGTTGGTGGAACTCTGTGTTAGTTTCCCTTCATCTTTTGGCTTTGATTTATAGTCACACAACATGATCACAATCAATGTTATTATAGAATTTCTAAAGAGGCATCTTTATCAATGTACTTTCTTAACCTTCAATCAACAATGTTGTTGGCCTTGATGATTTCCCCACTGGATTTCAAAAACAAGTTGGAGTCAATTCATAGTTTCTACAAAGTAGATTCATCAATGGAGAAGACATCATCCTTGGTCAATTTGCATTGAGGGATAGCATTGAAAATGTGTGTGATTATAGACCACAACATTTAGTTGTACAATATTATAAATGAAATCAATTTTCTCCATATATAAAGAAACATTTCAATGGACAATGTACTTTGAAGAGGGGTCACCCAGGTAAAGGACAATCCACTAGCTTGAGTGGAATTTCCTAGTTGGAAGATAAGTTGACTGGCTAGAAGGTAGTCACTTAAGCTAAGAGGTGAGTCGGCCAAAAAAAATAAAATTTCTCAAGGGAATTATGGCTCGTCCAAGCTAAAGGAAGTCGACTAGGATGAGTGGGGGCCGAATAAAAAATGAATCACAATATAGGGAGGATGTTCGGCCTAGGGGAGATGTAAATTAATAAACAACATGGAAGTGATGACCTAGGGAGTGTGTGCGACCTACAGATGAGGTGTAGTCACTCCAGTATGAATAAAGTGAAGTGTATAATCTATAGTAGTGGTTGGACTACAACATACAGATTTTACAACCACATGGGTGAGATAAAATGATCTGGGGAGGATTCAATTCGACTAGAAAAGAATAAATTCACCCTCATTCAATAAGATTACAATCCAAATTATTTCTATTAAATGTTGGTTTATTTCTCATGGTGAGTCAACTTCTCTTTCAACCTTTGGACATTAAGTGAAAACTCTATTTAATGGATGACAATTGTCTCAAGTCCAAATTTCTCTATTCTTGGAGATTAAATATAGAAACCAAGCTAATAAATTGCAACAACAACTTGATGGAAACCATAGATCTCACATCTTAGGGTAAATCCAACGATGGGAATCATAGAGCTATTGGATTTCACAAAAAATGAATGGGAAGAGGATTTTTTAGTGTTGCTAATAGAAATATAGTAGATAGTGCTTCATTTCCATCAAGGATTCAATTACAAGCATCATTAAATCACATGGGAATCCATACATATATCAGAATTGAAGTAAGCAATTTTTTTATAGATCAACACAATGAATTTACACACATATTTTTTTTCACAAACTTAGAGAAATATCCAAATCATTCAAGAAAAAATGGAAATGGTGTTTTCCCTAGAAACTCAAATTCCAAAAACCATCTTCGAATGGGTGCTTAATTTATTTTAGAAATCTTTGGTTATAATTAATTTATGGCTCTTTGTCCATCCTCTTCATCTCCTTGGCCAAGAAAATACCCACTGAGAGTGAAAGTGAAGGGATAATTAGAGAGATATTGGGGGTAAGGGGAAGGCCAACAACTATGACCCTTCATTTCCCCTTCCTCAACCTTCTCTTCTTTGTTTTTTTAATCTTTTAATTATCCCATTTTTCCTTCTCACTCTAATTTTTTGTTATTAAACTTTTATATTTACATTGCTTTACATCGTTTTCTAACCTTCATAAATTTATGATTTAATCTTACGGGTACCGGGTCTTAAAACCATTATTTGGTTAGAATCCATCTTTTATCACACCTTCCCATTGAGAGGATTTTTGGTCTCCAAAAGCTCAAAGTAAAAAAATCTTAGTCAACCTGCCTTCTATATAGTTCTTTGGAACACGACTCTAACTCTATCTCTTGGATACAAATATGACTTTGGATCATGGCTCTGGTTACTAGCTCTGGTCTTGACTATGGATCTAGCTCTGGTTTCTAGATTGTTTGTTCTCACAATGCATAATTCTTCTCACAAAATCTTAGATATGAGCAATCTTAGGATATGAACTCTAGAATCAACATCCATTCCTATCTCCCTCTCAGACTTTGATACTATCCATCTTAGTAGTCAATGAAGCTAAGCCAAAATTTGGTCCATGTTTAGTGCGACCCCAACACACTGTCATCATGTAACAATTTTATAAGGGAAGTATGGTATGCATTATCCTATTAGGATCAATTTCTTCCTAGCATGGAAACAACCCTTTGGTGCCATGACAAGCTTGCAATCATGTCATGGAGTTATCTAAAACACACCCAAGGTCATTGACCCCTTTGCACCAATCTATGGAACATGCCCAAAAAGGGGTTATTCATATGGAATACTTAAAAAAAGAAATCAATTGTTGTTTCCCTTGGTATAAACTTGTTGTTTGTATTTTTGGTGTCACTAACCTCCTCTATAGCTATAAATCCTTTTCTAGCTACTACTCCTTGGACTAGAGATGCATACAACTCTTCATCTTCTTCAATCTTCACTCTCCACACTCTACTCTTAGATGTGTGGTTTATAGGGTGAAGCTCTAGATGAAGTTTCTAACACTTTGCTTCCCAATGACCACTCAAATTGCAGTGGTGCAATTTTTTTTGGTACTTTTGTATGTACTTATTGAGATAGTCCTCCTCTTTATGTGCCTTTGAATCTATTGTTGGATTGGGGAATACCTCTTCTCCTTGTTCCTTTGAAAACATTTAGTCTTGTGGCATATGGCTTGCTTCTCTCAACAAGATGTCTCATGATGGATTTTCTTTTTAAAAAATGAGCAAGCCTCTGAATATCAATAGTTGAATACCAATAGTCAATGTCTTGTTTGAGGTAGTCCTCTTAGTATTCTTCTCCTTCTTTCCCCGATATATTGGCTTGTTTCTTCTTCTAAGTGATGGTGCAAGTTGAGTCTTCAATATCTTCTCATTGTTTCCCGTCTTCAATCTACAAAAATAAGGTTGAGGTGGTAGTGGGATGAAACCTTCACTTACTGTTGTCTTTCTCATGATGAGTAGGCCAAATCCAACATGTCATTTTCCTTCACAAAAGTTTTCTTGGTTTTCATGGTCATGGGATTTTCCACTCTTTTATTGAAGCCTAGGCCTTCATGATTGACCCATGGTGTAGCTAAAATGGGGCTCAAGATGCCTTGTCTTCTCTTGCCTATCCATTTCCGATTATAGCCCATTTTACTTAAGATTTAGAACCAATTCCTCTGGTATTATTTTCAAATTCACCAAGCTTCTCTTGAGAAATGTCTATGGAAGGTGAAATTACTATTGTCTCAGTCATGGTACTGGATTCAATAGTGGAAATGGAAAGTGGCCTTGCGTCTTGGTGCTATTGGACATTTACTTGTAGCTTTGCTAATGTATCCTCCTTCTCTACCAACTCTTTTTGCAACTGAGACATCATTTGATTGATCCTATATTCTTTCCATCAATCCAATTGAATGAACTTCTCACGAAGGTGTATGATCCACACTCTATGCTTTTACCAATCTCTCATAACTGCAATGAGGGAGTCTTGGTGTTCATCAAACTTATTCTTTAGAAATGGAAGTAGTTTGGAAGAGGTCTCAAGGTTCTTCTTCATATTTTCCATCCTTTGGTTGAACATTTGGACCTTCTTCTCCAAGTTCTCATTATCTTCTTGCAGTTGAGAATTGGTGGACCTCAAGTCTTCCAACCTCTCTTTGTTGGATGTACCCATGCCAAATATGCAATGTTTTGGAAGTTGTGTCATAGTTAAGGGTTCAATTTCTTTGATACCTTATGATCTATAAATGAGGCACTTATCCCACTCACTTCACCCACATGGATCCTTTACATAATTACATAATTACTTTTGATCTCTATTTTCTCTACTCTTCTAATGGTTGTAAAGCCTCTGCTCTTGATGAAAGTATGAATGAAACACTAAACTCTACCTTCCAAAAGGATACTAGGCCTACGTTCTTAGTGTATCTTGCACAGAACAACCAACTAGACATAACAATCAATAAACCCACTACTTCTTAGTTATAAAGGTAACTGATTGAAAACATCTAAAGGATTCTAAGTTGTTTCTCTATTATTGAGCATCGACATGAAAAATAAATTCCTATGCTAATTTTCTTGATGGCTTGGAAAATGCTCTAGGTCAATGCCAACAATGGAAAATAAATGCACTTAAAGTAGGTTAATACAACTCTTGCAAGTCCTCGAAGCTTTGGTTTGCAACTTCTACAACCAATAATGTCTTTTATGAGAGAATACTTGTTGTCTATTGTAGCTTTGGGAGGTATTCCCATAAGAGGCCAAGGTCTCCGACATGTGGGAATTTTTGTTGGCACCAGTTTATCTTTTTGTTCCAGTGAAATCAACCTAGAAATGAGGATAGGGCCTCATGGGAAAGTTGATGGGATTTGAGGGCTTGTGATGGGGTGTCACACCCACAAAGAGGAACACAATATTCTAATTAATTATTGATTTTATAAGGGGTGCCTAAAATCACTCATTGGAATTGCATATAATGGAGAGAGGTCATTGTGATATTTGAGCATTGTTAAAAGATGGATTTAGCATACGTGAGTGAGCACTTGTGCTAGGAGGCTTGGTGATTTTAGAAAAGGGAAATTTTGCAATGGTGGCGAATGTGTCCTAGGAGAAAGGAAGCCATAGAGAGAGAATCATATGGAGGTGTTCGTACAAATTTTCTATACATGTATGTGCGTTACAGTGGGAGGAATCATGTATGTACATGGGTTGCAGTGGGAATAGTCGCATATGTACGTAGGTTGGAGTGAGGCACACTCATGTATACATGAGTTGCAGTGAGGCACAATCATGTATGTACATAGCTTGCAGTAAGGTGAATCACGTAAAAACCGTACAAGGTTTCTGTGTAGGGGCAGGTCCGTACATGATGACATAAAACAAAATATAGTTGACGTCAACGGGACATATAGGTGGTTTGCAGTAGATTTGTAGGCAAAGGAAATTTATAGGGATTTTTTGAGGTTTGGTTTTCTAATATTTTGTGTTATTTGAGGACAAGGTTGCCCTCTAATTTTGGTGGATTTCGTATTGGTCAGGAGGGACAGTTTTTCCTCAAAATTTATGAAATTAAGAAGGTTACAAAATAGAAATTTGTGTCTCATATATGTGTTGATGATTCATATCTGATCTTGTTGTTTCCACTACATATATTTTTAGTCAATAATTTTCAGTGTAAAATTGTTCAATGATAACAGCTAGGGTTTACAATTAGGTGACTAGGAAGCAATTTTAAGATTTGAAAATTAGTCACATAGAGTTGCATGTGAAAATTGACAATACTTAGAAAACATAAAAGATCCAAGGATCACTTGCATTACCAATTGGCCAAGTTTCTTAACTTTGTGTTTGTTGAGGAAAAGATATGAAATGATCTTACTCAAGAATTTTTAGATTCTACTTGGCTAAAGAAAAATAGACGCGAATATCACCCTATGTTTATAGCCATGAAAATTAATATCCTAACTCACAAGTATTGATTACAAGTGCCTAGGCTAGTTTTTTATAAATAAAAGATTGCTGGAAAATTCATTATTTATAAGATTTTCTGAATATAATAGTTGTTGAATCATAATAAGGGTTATAAATAAATAATAACTAGTAGGTGGGACCCCTCGTGACTCCCATTTATCTCTTAACAATCATAACATAACTAGTTAATTAGGAAAAATACCCCTTCTTGTGACTCCCATCATCACATTCATATTTGACAAATTATCTCATTGATATTTGAAATTATTTTCAAAAAAATATATTACCAATATATCCAAAAATCCCGCTATCCAAAAATCTGAAGTCAACTATTCTCAACAACAAATAAATAAATAAAGCTTAAAATCCATATTTTCCAGTCTGTGAGGTAATATTTCCTTTGTTGCTACTATCACCTTTTAAACTCTCTGAATTTGCCTTAGGATGTGTGGATCCCTTAGGCCTAATATCGTTGATCACATGAGAGAAATCATCCCTCAATTGCATGCCGGAGGATACTGATTTATTAGAATCATTTGAGGGTGGGGAAGGAGCAATAATGGCTTTCCCGTTAAGGGCATGGAAGGCCTCAGTTTTCAACCTTTTTATTGAAAAGATCATTCCTGTATGCATAATTGATTAGCAAATAGTTCCCTTAACAACCATACATGACAACTCTTTAAAATATGAAATAGACTTTGGCTCAACAACATATTAGACTCATGCAATCCAATCCATATAAATTGTTTAACTATTGTCAATGAGCAAGGGGTGAACAAAAGGTCTTGGGATATGTGAGGGGTTTGTATTGAGCGAAATATGATAACATGAAGGGGAAAAAAACATGGTTACTTCTCAAAGACAACAAACAATCAACTGTAATGCAAACCAAAGAAGGTATCACTATGATCCAACCAAGAAACTGTGATTTCAAACTGCTTCAATACATAAATCTTCTTGACTGTAATTGAATTTTAGAACAGGGGGTGAAAAAATGAATGTGGGAGGGAGATGGGATTGTAATTAGCGGAAAGTGAAATAATGGTAGGGAAAGAGAGAAGATAATAATCATAAAATTAATTGAGTGATCCATAAAACCATTATATATCCAACGCAAAATATCCAATACCAACCAAAATAATTGCTATGAACAATTTAAAAACTATTGTGTAAAAATAAATCAACTCTATGTATTAACTTTCTCATTGTTCATCAATAAATATTTAACACAGTGTCATCAAAACAAGACAATACACCTTCCATAACAACCTATAAAAGAGTTCTGTTTCTTCTCATTTTCCCACTTATTGTTTTAAAGAAAATTCCAAATGAATGCACAGTCACTTATTTCAACTCTGTTCAACATAAAAAATCAACCACTTTCCATGAAATATTTTTTTAATCAAACACAAACACAAAAGCATGCCCGATTTCATCCCTCAATTCCAATTAGCAATTAAATTGCAATGGGACCATACTGCCACAGAACCCGTGCCTTTCATCAAACATACATAGTGGATAGTAAAACACAACTATCAGTATACTAATCCTATCTTTCCATTTAAACACATAGTATCAACAATCACCATTCCAACTCATACGATGTTGTAGGGTACATAGACCATTTCAACAAAAACGCGAGATCATATCTGATGGTGCAATCAAATAATATCCATAACATATATAGTGGATGGCCCTACCATAATTACTACGACTGCAATACTCCCATTTGGCAATTTAAAACACATAATAACAACAACCATTTACTCAAATGAACATGTTGTAGGAATGTCATGCATACTGACGCATCATAACATATACAGTGGATCGCCATACCATATTTACTACGACTGCAATACTCCCATTTGGCAATTTAAAATACATAATAACAACAACCATTTACTCAACTTAACATGTTGTAGAAATTCCACGCATACCAACGCATCACGCATGAAGCAACGTTGTGCATTAATTAATTGTAAACTAATGCTGGCATAACAATTCAACAATTACAATGTAAGAGACAACGACTGTGCATTCAATCCAATTCTCCAATCAAC